>LPNX010929682.1:0-16381 GCA_001517045.1 Pseudotsuga menziesii | reverse complement strand
CGTTTTGAGGGCTTCTATCTAGCACATGAGTAAAAAATCAGGTTTTCATCGCCAAATTTGGCCAAAAAGTGTTACCCATCTTCATGGAATCACCCCATAACGTGATCCATTCATGGCATATTGCATATGCCATGAATTATAGTTATATCCTAAGTATACGATGCAAATGTTGGGGTTTATGTATTGCATGGTGGTCAATTGTTGCCATGGGGGCTTCACTTGTTGACCAATATCCTATCACGTTAGTTCATATTGTGGGTTTTAAAATTATTAAAAATTGAACCAATATATTGCAGGTATTGGGGGGATGAGGGGTTTAAGGTGGGGGTGGGTAGGGTGGTTTATAAGGATTGAAGTATTGGGAGGGGGTTTTAAGTATTGGGAGGGGGTTTTAACAAAAAGAGTTTGGGTCAGTATCTCTGGAAATTAAGGGTATTCTTTAATATCCCACGATCGGAAATGCTATGTGAGATGTTCACTAAGTGAAGTCCCCATGATTGTTGCAATGCAATTTGGGGTGGCATAAACTATAGACTTTGGGTTTTGATCTCATGTAATGGAGGAAATGGTGGCGAATTTAATGCACCTTGGAAAATGCCCAAGTCTCAATCCATAAGCCTGGACTAGCGCGAAGGTATGGTTCATTTGCAATTTTTCTATGTGAGATATGTCTTTGGTCTGCACTATGGCATGAAGTTTGGAGTCTGGCAACACTTCGAAGGTATGTCCTTCGATATGGTTTTTCTGCACTTGTTTTGTGGTTTCAGTTCGGAGGTTTGGCATACTCCTCATCTGCGTTCTGGTTTGTTGCAGGTTGCAGGTTCCTTCTGGTGTGGGTCTCCCATGTGTACAACGTGCTACCCTTTACGGGTAATCCCTACTATAACAAGTTGAAACTCATTCTTTCTTGTGTGTGGGTGTTGTGACATAGCATGAAGCTCGTCATTGGATGCATATTGGGTTTGGGTTTTAATGGTTACGAATGGAAATGGTCTATCTGTAATTTATGTAAAGCATCCAGAGATGCCTTTTATGATTTGGGGTTTTTGTTTGGGTTGGTGCCTTCGAGTTGAGACTGTTTGGAATTCATCTATGTAAATGAATACTCTATTGATAATGTTGGTCATGGTGAATATTACAAACTTTATGTTTTTGGCTAATGTGTTGGGTTTGAAAGAATGGTGACAACACCATTGCTTGCAATGGTGCAATGGATTGGAATTACGACTATGTATTTTCAAATATATTTTGTATTAGTTAATTGGTAATGCATTCGCTACTGTGAATGCATCGCGGTTATGATTCTTTTAGCTTGGCACTAGTTTGACTCTGTGTAAACTTGCATTTCCCGTTTATGTTCTTAGTGTGGATATGTTAGCAGTGTTACTTGGATTTTAGAGCCATTCCATTGATGGCAATGGATTTCCTGCCATTTAGAGTAGCGACTGTGTAAGATTTGAATGGAATGTGGTTTTATGGTTATTCATAGTGTTTAAATCCTTGCATGTGTATTTAATTGGAAATGACTGCGACTGTGGGGTTTACCCTATCGTTGCTATTGCTTAGCGCATACAGGGGTTTATTGACTTATGTTAAGGGTTTACAGGTTTTGCATACAAATGGTCGTGAGCCATGAAATGGTTACGGCGTGTTAAAAAAATTGGGGTTTTAGTTTATGTGTAGGGATATATTGATTTGATTTACAACCTGTGTATTTGGTTTGGTAATGTTATGGGGAAACATTGATAGAGCAACCATTTCGTTCTGTCTTTACTCTTATGGCATTTGATTTTTATAGTGTGGTTTGTGTAGATGATTTGAATGAATTGTTATAGTGTTTGGTAAAGCTGTTAGCGAATCCTACAGGATTTCGATGTGGTTATTTTTAAATGTGTTATGGGTTTGGAATTCTTGAGATTGACAGTATTCGATCTTGGGCCACACTGGTTGTAAAGGATATGTATGTGAAATAACTTGTTTGGGCATTCATGCCCACGGAATTCGATCCTGCGACCTCATTTCATTTATACGATATATTTGATGAGTTCTGTGATTAGTTTTATGGTTGACTTATTATGTGGAAATTTCTCTTATGATATAATATTTGGATATTTGTATTTTATGTTTTAAATGTATGGTTTGGTTATTATGAATGTAGAAAAGGTGCTCCTATACCTTAGAAGTCTTCAATAGCTTAACTGTATAGTTGATTTATTGTTTACTTATAATAATGAGGATGATTTGTTTATAGTCTTGATGATTTATAATGTGCCTACATACCATTTGAGGTATCGATGGTTTTAGCTTCGCATTCGTGGTCTAGTTATTTTGTTAATAAAGTGGAAATGCTTTGTTTAAAGTTTTGTTTATAATATTTTACTTAGAGGTTAAATTAAATATTATAGGTAACAGTTGAGATTATTTGTAATTAATATTATGCATGATCATTTTGGTTTATTTCTATTTAACATAAGCTTGTTGGAAATATGAAATATGCCATCAGAGATAATATATATATAGGCTCTGTTTTGATTTGTTCCAGGTCTTGGAAATAAATTTAAAGATAGGAAATAAAATGCAGAAATGAATTTGGAAAAACAAAACCCTTAAATATTTTAGATAGGAAATAAATTGTAGACATGGATTTAGAAATAAAACATAAACCCTTAAATTATGAAACATGAAAAGGAATTGCAGAAATGAACTAGGAAACAAATTCCTTAATACTTGATCAGGAAATGAATTTCAGAATTGAACTAGACAATGAAACCTTTACCTTAATAGCCAGGAAAAGAACTTCAGAAGAGATAACCTAGTTTATAGTAGACATTTACTATATAATTACTCAGAATTCAATCTTCTCTAGAGTACTAAGACTAGTACAACATGAAAGGGAAAAATCAAGAACCTCATACCTGCAAGATGAAGCTATTTCAATGGCTGAAAACCTGCACACTCAAATATCCAGCATTAACAAATTCATAGGCAGATTTGACCTCTGTATAGATAACCAAATCAATTGGGAACTACCACATTCCACCCAACCATGACCCGGAATTGTTCCTGGTTTCAATCCAGATCCCCCTGAGCTGGTTCCAACATGCAAGTAGCTTAGAGCTCCTAAGGTAAGGCTTCCCTAACTAGGATATCATGTTATGAATTAGTTCTCGTTTTTCCTCTTAGGAGAAATGTTCTCCAGAATTCTCTTGAGAATAATCAGGAAGAATATGGAAATACCAAAAAGATGGAAGATCCCCAAACCTCTCTTTGGCTTGGGTCTTTATAGGAATACTTTTCAGTCAAAGGGGCAGTTAAATCAAGAATGATTTGATTTCTTGGTTTAACTCTTTTATTTAATTTAGGAACTTTTAATATTTAACTTAGGAACTTTTAACTAGTTCCTATTTGGACTCTTGTAGGTATTTTAATATTTAATTCTCTTTTAGTAATAATAATAATAGCTGGAGCCTTTCCTTACTTCTTATATCTATTAATATTATTACTATGCTTACTCTTTATACATATCATATATATATATATCATTTGTTAACATTTGTCTTTAGGTATCATATAACATGATCCCTAAACTTAGGACACTTTCTTTATTAAGGCCTTCAGGTAGGGGTTAGGTCTACTAGGCTAGGAAACTCTAAACATCCTTGCATGTTGGATTCCCTTGTATAGAATGGTAGTTCTTCAGTACTTAATGAGATACATAAATTCAAATTTTCATTTAATCACTTAAAAATAAGTCAGATGAGATCAATATTTTACTAGAGTCATTTTTACTCAACATAATTAATTCTTTTTAGTAACTCCTAGCGCTTATCAAGAGCCCATACTCAACGCTAAAAAATAGGGATTTACAAACTTAGTGCAATTCCAGAGCTCCTCGCTCAACACTAATGCTAGGATGTACTTGTAGGATACACCTAGGCATACAATAGCCAAGGATGTGATATTCTAGATATTATGGTCAACATCAACTTGGAAGGCTCCAGGGCTTATGCCCAACACTTCCAATTTATCTTTTCATGTGCTTCAGAGCTTCATGCTCAACACAAAGGTTTTCATAAGTCATGTGTTATAGAGCTTCTCACTCAACACAAACATAAACACTCATGTGTTGCAGAGCTTCTGGCTCAACACAAACATTTAAATACTCATGTGCTCTAGAGCTCCTCTCTCAACACAAAATATCTCATCGATCACGTGCTTCAGGGTCCATGCCGAACACATAAAACATATGTAAATTGGATTACGCTCAATATATCAAACAAATCATCATGTTCATATGCAGTGGGGTTCTAGACCCCATATACCAAAATAAAACATCAAAGTAACATCATAATTAATGGGGCTTATGCCCATAAGTGTTACGTAAAAATTTGGGATATTACATGTACTCTAGTTGTCACACCATATCACACTTAGATGATGGAATTGGATGCCTAGCTTAGTGAGGAGGTTTTGTAGCGATACTTCCTGGATGGTGATGTTGACTTCTCCGCTGTACTCGACCTCTATTGAAGATAAAGGAATAGATAATTAATTTTTTCTCAACCGATATATTGAGCCACATCCTAAACTCAACATGTACCTATAGGTGGACTTGTGATCCATTCCATCTCCAACCTAGTCAGAATCGATGAAGCCTATGATATCCAAATTGCAACCCGTTGCATAGTGAACCCCATAACGGATGGTTCCATGAACGTATATGAATATGTGCTTGGGATCCTTCCAATGTAACTCATGTGACTCCTACATGTACCTAGAGACTACTCATACTGCATATCATAGATATGATCAAGTGTGGGTGAGATATAAAAGGCTCCCCATAATTTGTTGATACAAGGTGTTGTCCACCACTGGTGTATACAGACCATACTCAAGTCTAACCCTAGATAACAATGGTGTAGGTACATACTTGTAGTTTATCATGTAAAGTATTACTAGGAGATCCCATGAATACTTAGCCTGAGATAGAATGATGCCTGAACCATCTTGTATAATCTAGAGGCCAAGAAAGAAATAGAGTGGACCCATGTCCATCATCGAAAACCTATCATGAAGGGTGCCCTTGACCGCAACAATAATTGACGCTGACATGTCGATGATCAAAAGATAAACCACATATAGGACTAGGATCAGAAGTGAGTAGTGTTCCTCATCATGTAGACATTTGGATTAGATTTGCATCAGACAAATTTTTTGGAGAGAAGGTAGGAGTCCATCTTTCCATACCATGCTCTAGGTTCCTTCTTGATTCCATAGAGCGAATTTTTTAGTCGACACACTAAAGATGAATTTTGTATGAATCCATGAGGATGCTCCATATGAATCTCCTCTAAGAGATCCCTGAAAAACATTATTTATGTCCATCTGATGTACTTCCCATCCCCTAGCTACTCCAATGGAAAGGGACAACCTGATTGAATCCAACTTTGAGATTGGAGAAAATGTATCATGATAGTCGTTACCGTGGATTTGCTAAAATCCCTTGGCAAGCAATCTTCCCTTGTGTCTTCTCACATGTCCGCATGCTTTCCTTTTGGTCCTATAGACCCATCTACATTTGACAAGATTTTTGTTAGAAGGAAGCGAAACTGGATCATAATTTTGGTTCTTAAGGAGATATTTATACTCCTTTTGTATGGCCACTTCCCAAAAGGGGTTCCCTGTAACCTCTCTGTAGGTTGTGGGTCTGAGGACTAAACCATATAACAATGTAAATGAATTGTGCATTCAATGAAAATAAGTCATTAGAGGAAATTTCAACTCAAAATGGGCCTTTTAACTTTTATTCAAATTCCATGTCATCATGTGTTAGCCAATGAAATTGCTTTAAATTTGAAATACCATATAGGTCTTAAACATTTTTTTAATATAAATTTGGGGATAGGTATCATAAAAAAACTACTTTTTTTGTTTGTATTTTTGACATATCTCCCTGTGTTTTTACTGAAATTTTGATCGGGAGAGCTCGTTGGATGCGGAATTAAATTACGCATCCAACGAGTACCCACTCGGCATACTTTTGATGGACCTCGCTACCCCAAAAACAAGAAATACCTGAAAAAATGTAATGATGATGTCATCATTACGTTTTTTCAGGTATTTCTTGTTTTTGGGGTAGCGGGGTCCATCGAAAGTATGCCGAGTGGATACTCGTTGGATGTGGAATTTAATTCCGCATCCAACAAGCTCTCTTGATCAAAATTTGAGTAAAAACACAGGGAGATATGTCAAAAATACAAACAAAAAAGTAGTTTTTTTCTTTTCTTCCTCCAAAATTAATAAATATTATTTTATTATTTTAACTATTATTTTATTAGTTCATTTTAGGAGGACCATTTTGAGTTGAAATTTCCTCTAATGACAGGAGGAAGATCCTCAAGATGAGATCTGGTCCTCCTTGGATTTGTTGGATCCCTAACAAGATCTCTTAAATCTTGAATTTTGGACTACTCTTATATCTCACTTAAGTTCCTTGTTCTCTGATCTCTCACAGGGGAGAGCGAATCAGATTCTGCATGTACTAGCTCTGCATCTAAATTCTCTAACTATGCATTTTCATCCTCCGAATCTTCCTACTCTATATCATAACTCATATCTATGGTGTGATTTGAATGTACGGACTCATCATCCGCAACTGGTGGAATGATAAAAGCCTCTGCAAGTGTCTTATGTGGAGCATGCGAGGGACTTTCCTCGAACTGGACACTGCGTTCAATGATGAGATGGTCCATAGAGGGATCAAGTAATATTTATCCCTTCACATCATCAGGATAATTGACAAAGATGCATGGTTGGCTCTGTGGATCTAATACTTTTCTCTTTGTAGAGGGGATGTGAGCCCATGCGTGGTATCCAAAGATACGAAAGCGGGTGTCTTTTGGTTTGTTTTTGCTCCATGTCTCGAAAGGAGTTTGGTCCTTAATAGAATTGTGACGAGATCTGTTAAGTGCCTCATCCAAAATTTTGGGAGGTAGTTCCTTTGCATGTCGCATGAAACTTGCCATCTCTTTGAGAGATCTATTTTTATGCTCATCAACTCCATTATGTTGTGGAGTATATGGTACTGTGTGCTGCAACTATATCCTAGCCTCAAGAAAAAGATTCTGAAGATTTTTATTTATGTACTATCCCTAATTATTTGTATAGAGGGATTTGATTTGTCTCCCTGATTGAGTCTCAACAAGTACTTTGAACTCTTTGAGACGCTCAAAGATGTCAGACTTTTGTCTGAGAAAATATACCCAAGTATAACGTGAGTAATCATCTAAAAGTAAGCATGTACCTTGCCTTGTTGATGGATGGATGTGGGAATGTTCCCATAAGATCATTATCAATCAAATTTAATGGAGATGAGGGCTTGTGAGGATTCCCTTTTTTGAAATTCTCTTGAGGATTCTTGCTAAGGACACATCGTTCACAAATCCCTTCAGAAAAGTTGATATTAGGTAATCTGGTGACCATCCTGTTTTTGCTAAGTTGTTGCATGTACCTAAAGTTCAGGTAACCAAATGTCTCATGCCACAGTCTACTACTATCATAAGCATGCGTAAGTATATAGGAATCAGGTTCAATAAACTTAGAGAAAGTATATAATCGAGATTTATGATTTACCTCCCCGACAACAATTTTGGAGTTGTCTTGCATGTCGAATATGGACACAGAGACTAGTGTGAATTCCACCTTTTTTCCTGAGGCCGAGTGTGTAATTTGGCATGTCGAGAGAAAATTCACAAAAATTTAAGGAACATATATGACGTTCTCAAAGCTTCCATGATCTAGTTCCAGTCTCCCTTTTCTAGTGACCTCAACTAGAGAGTCATCCCCTATGAGGTTAGGAGGCCTCGTGCATGTAGTTACAGAAGATATAATATCCTTTGTGGTTTCCCCTTGATGTGAAGCGCCTGAATCTACAATCCATGCATAAGGAGAAGAATGAATAACTATTAATGCATGAGGATTTCCTTTCTTAGGGGCTTGATCTTTTGACTTCTTCTTGGAAACCCCAAGAATGAAGTCCCCAAGATTTTTTTTCTGAAGTATGTGCGCCAAAGATCTATTTGCTTCTTCACGCATGCAAATTTTGGATGGTTCCAATGATTATAGCAGCCACGCTTCTTCCCTTTCTTTCTTTTTCGATCTTTGGAACCAGAAAAATCATTGAAGGGTTTGGAGTACCTTTCCTTCTTTGAGTCTGCATGTGCATTTCCTTTTTCCTTTCGGTTTGAATTTAGGACATTGAGAGTTGTTGCCATCATGCACAACAAGTGCATGTGTTATGGGGCCTTTGATTATGCCCATTTGAATGAGCTTATCTTGCTCATGTGTCAAAGTCTCAATGAACTATGACAATGAAGGCATGGTCCAGGTTGATCCTATGGTGGATATATTAGAATGAAATGTGGAGACAAATACATTATAATCTGATACAAGTTTTCCATGATAGCAAGAATCACTTTCTTTTCTTGTTTGGATTTGTTGATACCACGGTGTTTCAATTCACAAAGAAGAGATTTTAGTTTGGTGAAGAAATATTGGACATTGTCAAAGTTCTTCCATTCTAAGGAGTTTAGTTCTACTTTGAGCAAATGGCCCCTCATTTCATCATGATTTCCAAAGAGACCGACTAATGTTGTCCATATCTCATTTGGAGTCTTGTGTGCATCGATGTCGAACCATAGATCGAGAGAAATATACATGCATAGGAGACCATGAGCCTTGCCCATTCAATTAAAATACTTGGATTTTCCGCTGCTAAGGTGGGTTCTATTTCTGTGGGCATGGTTATCTGATACAATCCTCTACTCTAGAGATGGTGTAAAATTCTAGGATTCCATTCAAAGTAATTATATGGCAATAGAATTGCAAAAGAAGAAAATACCATCTTTCCTGTTGCTTTGATTTGTCTTTAGTACCTGCAAAAAAGTGCAGGTGATAATTCTTGCTAGCAATCTATAGGCTTTGATACCATGTAGATGCCTACATAAAAGATCCAGCTGATAATGAATCACACCCAATTGAATGGTGGATGAAGACAGAAACCATAAAAATGCATGAATTTCTATTGTGCTAATAAAATAATCTTTTAATACAATGATACATGTTATAACTAACACTCCTAATTAGTGTCGACATGCTACTATGACAAGAGAGTGATGCATATTGAGAGTAAGATTGAAGTATACTAGCACTTAGTAGAGTCTAACTACAGGCTAATATCTCTAAGAATTATTTCACATGTATTATCAATCAAAATGGTTATTACTTTTAAATTACAATTCACCATTTTGATCATGTAATTAAAACAAAAAAATGGATGTCATGATTTCAATGTGGTAATTTTGGTTTTTAAGTCACATTGTTTTGATGAGGCCACCATAGATCCATCTTAACCTTGATTTTATCAAAAACAAAAAGAGATCAAAAAAACCTTTCATCAAGGTTGTGATTCTCAAAAGATTGTATCCCTCTCAATCCTTGATCAAACCAAAATTAAGATAATGTTTGAATTAGTATGAAATAACATAGGAGTAAGTTTTCAATTATATGAGGTGACTTTCTTATTAACACCTGCAATGTTCATTGTCTTAAGTTTCCAACTATATGGGGTGCCTTTCTGATTAACAACTGCAATGTTCATTGTCTTCAGTATCGCATGGCAGAGAAAGTTGGGGAGTCGGGAGTCGGGACAGTTGATATGTGTACAAAATGGGCTTATCAAGGAAACACGTGAAAGACGATGATTGAGTAGTATTACTCGATAGAGAGCAGGAAGATGTGAGGTGCCTTTTTTATTCAACACCTGTTATGTTAAGGGAGTCTGGACAGTTAATATGTGTACAAATTAAACAGCTCGTACCAATTTTTATCCGTCAGCTTCAGATTCTGTATAACTTTACTGAATTGAAGGACGGATCAACTATAAATTGGACATTCCAAAGAAGACAACCATAAGTCTATATCCTTAGTTGTATATTTAATGTGTATATATCGCATTAGGGTTGGACCCTGACAACCGCATATGCTTTGGGAGTCCTCATGTTTGCTGACTGGTGGCAGTTGGGAAATTATCGTTATTTGAAGTAATCACGAGAATGGAATGGCACAGTTGCGCTGTGGTCCAGAGTTAGGGTTGTCTTTGCTTCTTCTTTAACCCTCAATCCTTCTCGCCTTTTCACTAGGGATATTTTCCCAGTATGGGCTCAGAATGTGGGACACATTTATTATAAAAAAATCCAACATACAACCAGAATTTGAGCTAAACACGCTAGTAGACATTTGGCATTACGTTTTTTTCTAATGAAGAAAATAAAGAGCTCCACACCATGTGTGTTCCGTCTACTACTCAATCAACACCCAAATAATAAAAAGATACTATTATTGGTATTTTAATTTTTAATAGATTAGTAAAGTTACAAGTAAATTAGTTTGGTTATGACTGTTGATAAAAATAACTCTTTAACCACCCTTTAATTAAAGTATATTTAAAAGCTTCAAGGGTTAGCTCAATTGGTAAGACGTGCATACACTTTCTCGGTTCTGGGGGAGGTCACGGGTTCGAGCCTTGAGTCCTCTTAATCAAAATGTATTTAAGCATAACAAGATACCACAGCCATAAAATGAATCTATGATGTATACTTATTACACTTGGTTTTTGTTAATCTACTCAAACAAATCCAAATCTAAAATAAAATCTAAACAACTATCTACATAAAAACTGAATTTCCTTTAACAAAAAAATCGTATCTTGTAAGTTTCAATTGCATTTTACTATGATTATCGTGATTTCACCAAGTCTATATTGCTCGACATTAAAGCAAGAGAGAGGTGGCTTACCAGAAGTTAACAAACAATTCCAGTCACCAACAGTGTGTTTTCTAATTAATTTTGTCCTGTTCATATGCACATAAACCATACCAATAATATTCAAATGGAAATATAATGATACGTACATAGCAATTGCATGGAATTCAATTGGATTCAGCTCTCTATCCATCCATCCTTGTCATCAGGGATCGAATTGGACGGTTAAATGCTTGTCATGGGTCAATTTACTTGTCAAATACAGCCAAGATTTTACCGAGACCGTCAAAATCTGGCTTGGAATACAAAAAACGTTTCAGATTTTGATTTGATGGTTGACGGATGTCCGTCATTTGAAATTCCAACCCTGCTTGTCATTTATAATCTGGAGCCCAATCGAAGCTTCTGCAAAAAGGTAAAATAAACGTGAGTGCTTTTGACTAAAGACAAAATACATGCTGCATTGATCAAGAACGGCTCTTCTCCACTCACTCACTCACTTTGTTTATAAGGTTCAGAGATATGGTGGGATTCGATCAAGTAATCAATTATTTTGTGTATAAACACCTCGTACCAAGGCAACACATGAAAGACAAACACGAAACTAGAACAAACTGAACTGTTACGTAATGCCAATGCTAAAGAGAAATTATGTAACTGTAATGCCAAAGAAATAAATTAACTTTCTGTTTGTGTAATGAATATTTTTTCTGATCAATTCTTTGAAATTTTTTACGAAGAAGTTATATTAGTAATGGCTCACATCAAAGAAGTTACATTAGTAATGGCTCACATCTTTTACATAAATTTTAGGTTATAGATGTTTTAATTGATTCTTTTACTAATTTAAAGTTCATGTAAGCTTCCAATTATTATTTTTTGTTTAGAGGTTGGTAAAGCTTGTAAAGAAATGTGAGAGATACATGTAATTTTTTTTATATGCTTAGTAATATCTTGTATTTTTGTTTAAATCCTTAGAGATAATTAGGAATTTTTTTGTTTAAATCCTTTCAATTAATAAATCATGCTTTCTATCAATTTTCACTTTCTCTTTTTCTAAGATTAAAATATTTATCATATAGTTTTTATTAAAGATATTGATGATAATAATAATAATGTTGTTGAAGAAGAGGCATATGTCATCAATCACGTCATATGAAGTGTATAAAAACACTATCCCATCAATGTCTTAAAATAGATCAATCCATCATGTCATTTTTGTTGAGTTCCTTTCTTTGATAATTACTTGATAAAGTGTAATGGTAAAAGTGTTAGAGATAATGCTTTCATTAATGCATGTAGATTTGGTTTGAGATTTGTTACTGTTATTGGAGATTGTTGAGATATTCTCTCAACCTATCTCTCCAAGATTGGAATAAGTTAGATTTCATAACACTTATATAAGTGTGTTGTATTTGGGTTTGAAAGTAATATACTGATAGTGTTTTGTGTGCATATCTTGTCTTATGATTGCTCTTCAGATTGTTAATTAAAAGTACCATAGATTACATAAAAAGGATCAATCTCATTGTATCAATTGACCTCATAGTAATAAAAGCATATCATTTATATGACCCTCTTGGGTCCATTCATTTCAAGTTTGAAATTGATCATATCCAATTAATTAATCTTTATATCGAATTAATTAATCTTTGGTCACATCATAACAATTCATTGTTGACAATCTATTTTTTACAGCAGAAATGGATATAATGCCCTCCAAAACCCATGTTCCAATCTTATTATGCAATCCCAACATCTTATATCTGCAATACTAATATGTATGGCCACATTTTGAAGAAAAATAGTAAAAAACGAGGTTGAAAAGAGTCCAAATCATTTAATCTTTAATCTTTAGATTACTTGTTTTTTTAATTTTATGATGTATTGTTTTATTTTTTTTGCTATCTTATATTATTTTTAATTAGTTATAAATATTTTTGGAGATTAAAATATATTCAATTTATAATGAAATATAACTATAATATATATATATAGTAGAAGACAATGAAAATGAATCAATTTTATTGTTTTAGCTTATTAACCTATATATAACAAAATATTAGTACAAAAATCAATTTAATTGTTTCAGTATACTTGACTTGAGAGGTATGATATGAAATCTAATTGTATTTTTAAATTCTTTTTTTAACCATTCACAAATTTATATTTCAATTATTTTTTATTATTTTTATACTAAATAAATCCTAATTTAAAATATGTTTACTGTTTTATATATATATATATATATATATATATAACCACAAAATCATATAAATTCTAGATATTTTAAACACATAAATTTACATCTCATTTTATTAATACCCTTAAATATTTAAACCCATTAATCCCTTAAAAATAAATACAATCTAACTAAAAACTTTTAATACCCTTAAATATTTGAACCCGTTAATCCCTTAAAAATAAGTACAATCTAACTAAGAAAACACATACCCAAAACAACTCATAACACACCACTTCAAAATCCATTAAACGAGTCATAGTTGGTAGACATCGAGAATGAAAAGGGCAAGAGGGACTGACGATTGAAGAAGAACCAAACACAAATCTACTACTGGACCACAATGCAATTGCGATTCCGATCTCATGGTATACTTCAACTACCAATAGTTCCCACCTGTCAGCAAACTGGAGGACTACAAATTAATGTTTAGTTGCCTTGGTCGGTAATGTTATATACACATTAAATATACAAGTGAAAGATATCAATGTTTGGTTGCCATGGGCGGTATGTTACATACACATTAAATATACAACTGAAAGATATGTACATGCGTTCCTTTCCTTCGGATTGTCACTTGCCACTGTTGTTAGTCCCGGGCCTCAGCCCTCGGAGGGCAAGAAATAAGCACCCCGCAATAGAGTGATTAATGTTATAGGGTCTCTGACACACCATTACTATCTGTGCCCATTATATCGTGGGTAAGAGTTTTTCGATAGCCGTGTCCGGTTTGATATGATATCATCATGGATGCCATATACCAAGAGCATATCCATGCATATGATCTATAACATATATCAAGTCGCTTAAGACATTGTTTTCAAAAAGCTATTTTGAATTTTGAATTTAAAATAACCCCGCTTCACCAATTCCTCCCCATGGTTCCTCACACCAATTCCTCCCCTTCTCCACCGTGATAGAAAACGTTTCCCTTGCTATCAAGGATATCTCCGAAAACTCTCAGTCGGTAGTTCGAATCCTGCTAAATATGTAGCAGAGAAGCGCCTTGAGGGGCTTTCAAGTTTCTTTGAAGGAAACACGTTCTCTCCATACTACGTCTCTGACGAAGGCTCTTAGCATTTCACAACATTTCATAATATCTTTGGGACTAGGCAGTTGTCACCTATCCTATGAGGCACAGGATCGACTGGTCTATGGCTGCTTAGCGCACATTTTCGCCTTGCAACAACAGGTCTATGAACCAGCTCTTAATAAAGTATATAAAATGTGCATATATTAATAACCTCATTATATGCATTCTTTGTTGTTATTTGCATAAATAGTTTTTTGTAGATACCTCTCATCTCAATATATGCTAATGAATTTTTTTTATAGAAGTTTGCAGGCAGAAATGAACTTCATGCAAGCGTGGTTGGCTAAACCCGTGATGCATGGGATGCATTGACAAAGTCTACATCTTACACTTTCAGATAATGATGACTTAAAATGCTTTTCTTTCTAATAGTCTCGGTTTTTGCTTTCAATTCAACAGTTCTAATATCAAATATAAATATAATGTGATTATGCAATCTCCTTATTTTCAACTGCTATTAAACAGTTTGAAGCCACAGTTTTATGCAATCTCCTTAATTTCAACTGCTATTAAACAGTTTGAAGCCACCCAAAAGGTTTATATTGGATTTTAAACAATGAAAATTACTATCTAAATATTTAAGGGATTTGAGTGTTAGGTATCTTATTCTCTGTATCTAGTTGTTTGTTCATTTGTATTAAATTAAAACAGCTGTAAGGAGATAACAGCACAATCAACTACCTGTGCTGAAGGCGTTGGTAAATGGTGATAATATATGGCAGAGGTGGTTATATTTTGATCTTGGTGCAAAGAAATTGTAATTTCAATAAATATCTAAATCATAATAATTACATGATTGTAATATCAATAAATATCTTTGCAATAATAATATCTTGAAGCTGTAATCTTATACTAAATTAATCTGTTAAAATAATTTGAATACCTGTTTGGTAGGGCTGTAAACCCTGAGCTGTATGTATACTGAGTTGTAAAATACATACTACTCTATGTACAAATAAATATTATTTAATTTTTTTAATAACTTTGAAACTCTAACAAACTCTTGGGCAACAACGTTTGGTATTTTTTAGTAGTTTTAAGAGTTGCCTAATAGTTGTATCCTCCATGTGTTTTCTATGAGAACATATCCACTTAATTCATGTTGGGCAGGGCATTAACTGGATCATGATGATATTAGGTCTTGACAAAAATGTCAGAGTAATTTGGCTACCTAAACTTTGACTGTTGGCTATCGGCAATGCCTTCAAGCAATGACCTACTGGCACTGATGGGCTAATGATAATGATCACCTCCTCCTGGGGATGACCTACTATTGGCTATGGACCCTCTGACAATGGCTGTGTCTAGCCTAGCCTGGTAAGTCGTGCCCATGAGCCCACCAGTCCCCATAAGCCCGACCGAGCGTCCCAAGCCATCCCAGACCATAAGCCCAATGAAAATCCGTGCCGCCCAACTGTAAGTCCTTATTTTTATTTTCTCGGGCGTGAAGGAAAGCCAGGTGTCAATCAGTCGATGCACTAGGAGTCTTTGCTAATAGTCAAGGCCAGGTTTCGATGCACTCAGTTACAGGTGTCGATCAAGAGTAGATCCAAGAAAGAAGACTCGTCAGGATACCTCGTAAAGAGACCTTACCAGGATACCTTAGACCATAGCACCCATGCCTAAACCCTCGAACGAACCCTCCAAACTATATACCCTATACCTCTCTCGAACTCTACGAAAACAAAAGTTTTGTCATTATTACACGAGTGGTTCAAAAATTAAAAAAGTTTTTTCTCTCCCTTGAGCCCTCGAAAAACTGTTACTTTAGCTAATACAATACAATTCCATTTATGTCGATACAATTCCATTTATGTCGATGGTAAAATTTAATGAAAACAAAGTAGAATTTTGTGTCATACACTTTTATATATTTAAAAAAATCGTTCCAAAATTTAATGAAAACAAAGTAAAGTTTTGTTTCATGTACTTTTATATATTTAAAAAAATCGTTCCAACAAGAGCCACGTGGTGGCAATGTCCCCGACATTGCCACAACAATTTTGGGGCTAGAGGCTTGTGTCTAAACAAAATTTATCGGACATCATTAAACATTTAATAATAAGAAACATATCATAAATAGAAATTCAGCATGCATCATTAAACATTTAATAATAAGGAACTATTATAGCCTCCACTAACTTTAAGCCAAAGCACTTCAATTTGCAAGCACAATAGAAGTGTATTTGAAAAGCTACACATAAGTAAGTAGAACAAACTTAAAA
>LPNX010929667.1:4157-132587 GCA_001517045.1 Pseudotsuga menziesii | reverse complement strand
TTGACTTTTCTATCCCAAAAGTCATGGTTTCCAGCTCTGCTCTCCAGCTGGAAACGTGCTACACCGTCGTAGCTCTGCCCTGTCCTTTTTCCGCTAAACTTCTCTATTTCCGCCAAAATTAGCAGCTTCTTCTGTAGCTGCGGGGTCCTGCTCCAACAAAAATATACCATTGAAAATATTGAAAGGGGTTTGTAATGTCCAACAAAGAATCCAGGCCTAAAGGAAAATAAAAAATTTCCAGCTTTTGTTCCATGAATGAGCGTCCTTGAAACCACAAAGTTTTACAAGGGCATGGGTATTACCAGATACCCTCGACCCATGTTGGATTGTCATAGAAACAACGCTATCAGTCACTCAACTTTCGAAGTCCCTACCAAGAAACAAAAAAACAAAGGTCAGAAACCCTTTTTTAATGGAATCCCTTGCCTTTACCATTTTGGTTAAACAAAAAAGAACACAAAAAGAATTTATAATTTAAAAACATTAAATTACCTTCTCTCAGTTCGAATCCTCAGCATTGCGATTGAAGGAGAACACAAATTGAAGAATCGTGTGGTGCATCTTGACAGGTTTCTCATAGTATAACTGAGGATTTTGTTCTCCCACTTGGGAAGGGCCAAGAGCACCCAAAGAGCCTCAACTCTCCTCATCATAGACCACAAAATTATGCAAAACTATAAACCCGAGACCTCCTTGTTAGGGTTTTACTGCTCGACAATTGTGTCCTTAATAGATTCACGTGATTACATTAAATTTTCACCTTTCCGATGTTTTTGCATGTGTTTTACCCTTTGGCCTATAGTTTGTATATCACTTATGAAGTTATGAATTTACTTTAGACTTATATACCATTACTATAATTTTTGCATAGTTACTTTGAGTTGTCTTGTCCTAATCCCTTTAAATCATCTCCTAACCTTGTTAGATCCTTGGTACCTTATGCTTATAACCTCACCTTAGGATTTAGTTGTTTAGGATTTCAAGAAACAAATGCTCCAGAGTTGTTAGCACCTGCATAATCAAAAGCAAAATGAAGACTTTATCTTAACAAAGGTAAGTAAGACCCTTTCCTCATAACCCTTGTACCAAGGAAAGGTAAGTAGGTGAAGGGAATAAAAACATTTCTAAAGAATAACAGACATAATTCTATTAGTAGACAACTACCACTTTTGACAAAGTTGATACAACCTTGTTAAAACCAAGTAAAACTGTAACCTAGTAGTTTAAGGTTCATGATGGTTTTTGTCGTAAAGGTTTTTACTCGAATTTCTATTGTCAACAATCGAATGGTAAGTAGTAGTTATATTTGTAATTATATAGGTTTCTCTTTGAGTTATGTTATTACTAGGATAACCATAAGTGGTAATAATTTTTTTTATGCATTTTTAGGAATGTTACATGTTGTATCAGAGCGAGCTTCCAAACACTAGGCCTAAATATTGGCTCAACTCGCATACAAACAAGAAACACAAATATTGATTATGTTTTAAAATGATTTCTGTACATAAATATAAATTTGTATTTTGTAGGAAATCGAAGGAGTAGAAGCATCTACAAAATATGGATCCCATCATAGTGATCCAGATAACATATATGTGGAATTAAATAATCAACCATCTGAACGGCTTCAAATTTTAAAAGATTTAAGAGATGAATTACAAACTGTAAAGCAAGATAACTAAAGAATATTAAGAGAACAAAAGGAACTAAATCATATATTACTAGATAAAATACACAACGAGGGCAAGGATAAAAGAAGATAACATAAAATTGAATTTGGAACAGTATCATACAAACATAAAGGTAAGAAATTAAAATTTTCTGATAGTGAAAGTAAATCTTCGTCAGGAATTAAAGTAAGGTCGCACAAAGAAAATTATATATATTTTAGTGAAAGTAGTGATAGTGACAATGGTCCTAGAAAGAGGAAATATAAATCCTGTGAAGAAATGTTAGGAGAATTTAAAAAAATCAAAACTCCTATGTTTAATGGAGAAGTGGAAAAGGCCGAAAAAGCCGAGGCATGGTTTTCGGGTATGAAAAAGTAGTTTCAATTTTATAACTACTCAAATAGACTGAAAGCACGAATGGCTATCTATAACTTAATCAGAAAAGATGACATTTGGTAGCAAGATATATATAGAGTTAAAAACCTTAAAGAGAAATATGTAACCTGGAGAATTTTCAAGAAATATTTCAAAATATTTTTTTTTGAACAATATTATGAAGAAAGAGCTAAAGAGTTTTATGAACTTAGACCAAGTTCAATATCTATGAAATAAATAAGTAGTAAATTTTTAAGTTTATCATGATATGTACCCTGTATAATCGACAAAAATCCTAATATATAGAGGTTTCTAAGTTGTTTTCCTATTAGTTTCAAGGACATAATTGAATTTTATAATCCAAAGACCCTTGAAGAGGCAATGAAAAGCTAACTTCTATTACGAACAAAGTAAAAAAAAGAGAGAAGGCATACCTAACCGGAAAAATAAAAGAACAAGTAACTTTGAGTAGAGAAGGAAAGGTTTTAAGCCCAATAAAAGCTTCGGAAATAATTCCCAATATTGTTCTAAGAATAATTATCAAGAAACATATTTTAAAGGTTAAACACAAGAACACATTACGGCACCAAAAGGAAGAGACATTCCTAATTATTATGTTAAAAACAATGAACAGAAAGAACTTGTGAAGTGTTGGGAATTTGAGGGGCCTCATTATGCAAAGGACTGTCCAAACAAAAGGAGAAATTTCAGTAATAGACATACCATTTAGGATGAAGAAATGGTTGGTGACGTAGAAAATGAAATTCCCAGAATTAATGCAGACTTGGAGAATTGACAAGCTAATCACCAAACATCCATGGTGGAAATAGAAGGTATGATAAAGAGCAAGCATGTTTCTATTTTTATTGCCCCACGTGCTAGTTTAAGCTATGTGTCACCTAGTATAGCAGAAAAAATCAATTTACATTTGAAAAAGTTTGAAAAGGCTTGGTTGGTTCAGTTAGTTACATGAACCAAAAGAAAAGTAGTTAGTTATGTTGAAAACTGTGAAATGTTTATGAGTCAATTCAGAACTCAAGAAAATTTAAATGTATTGCAGTTAGGGTCTTATGATGTTCTAATAGGTATGGACTGGTTGAAAAAACATAAAGTAGTTTTAAATTGTTTTGAGAAAACATTTACTTGCATAGATGATAAAGGAGAAAGAGTTACAGTCAAAGCTGGGATTCCTAGAAATGTTTCTGTTAAAAAAGTTTCCACATTACAAATGAAAAAGGCTGTACAGAAAGGTTGTAGAATTTATGTTATACATGGACTTAATAACAAACATATGGATAAATAAGATAAGTTGAAATTTGATGATATTCCAATCTTACAAGAATTCTTAGATGTTTCTCCAAAAGAGATTCTAGGATTACCTCCAAAAAGAGAATTGGATTTTACAATTGAATTAACACTAGGAGCTATTCCTAATTCAAATTGTCCTTATCAGATGAACATATTAGAACTTAATGAATTAAAAATACAACTACAAGAGTTGATAGATAAGAATTATATAAGACCAATTGTAAGCCCTTGGGGAGAACCTGACTTATTTGTTAAAAATACAGGTAGTACATTACAGTTATGTATAGATTATTGTATGTTAAACAAAATGACAATTAAAAATAGATATACATTGTCCCTCATAGATGATATGTTTGATCAAATACATGGAGCAACGATAATCTCAAAAATAGACTTGAGATTTGGATATCATCAAGTCAGAATTAAAGACAGAGATATTTTAAGACTGCATTCAGAACCCGATATGGGCATTATGAGTTTCTAGTTATGCCATTTGGGATAACGAATGCTCTAGAAAATTTTATGTGTTTAATGAAGAGTGTATTAAGTATATACTTGGATAAATTTTTAGTCATCTTCATAGATGACATATTAATTATTCAAAAACAAAACAAGAGCATGATGAACATTTGTAGATAATAGTACAGGTTTTGAGAGAACATAAACTGTATGCTAAATTTGGTAAATGTGAATTCTTTAAAGATAAAATATAGTATCTTGGTCATGTGATATTCAAGGAAGGGATATCAATAGATCCTGATAAGATAAAAACAATAATGGAATATCTTGTTCCTAAAAACGTATCATATGTACGATCATCCATGGGAATTACAGGTTATTACCGAAATTCATAGAAGGATTCTCGAAGATCACAAATCCCATAACATCCTTGCAGAAAAAGGGAAAAATATTTGTATGGGATCTAAAGTGTGAAGAAATTTTTAACAAGTTAAAGGAATTTTTAACTACTTCACCTATATTAAAAATAACATATCCAAATAAGGACTTTTTTGTGTGCACTGATGCCTGCAATAAAGGTTTGGGTGGAGTACTCACACAAAAAGGTCACATAATAGCTTATGAATCAAGAAAGTTAAAAATACATAAAAATAATTATGCCACTTACATTTAGAGTTGGCTGCCATAATACATGCTTTGAAAATGTGGCGCCATCATCTAATCGATAAAATATTTTTATTCATGTCTGATAACATAAGATTGAAATACTTTTTTGATCAACAAAATCTGAATGTAAGGAAAGCAAGATGGTTATCTTTTCTTAGTGAATACAATTTCGAGATCAAACATATAAATGGGAAGGAAAATAAGGTGGCTGATGCCTTAAGCATAAATGTAAGAATGAAATTTATAGCCGTCATTAGCACCTACAAAATAGAAATAGATGATATATTAGAAGAAGGATTAAAAATTGACAAATAATACCAAAATATAAGAGAAAAAGTAACAAAAAATGAAAAAACAGATTTTAGTTTGAACAAAAAAAGCTTAATGATGTATAAAAATAGACTATATGTACTTAATATACCAGAAATTAAATCACTGATTTTAAATGAAGTACATAAAATTCCTTATTCGGGACGTCCGTTTTATCAAAAGATGATAACAATGTTAATAAATAATTATTTCTGGCCTAATATGAAGAATGGAGTTGTTGAATATATAACTAGGTGTATAGATTGCCAACAAGTTAAAGCTGAGCATCGAAACCTGGTAGGTCTTTTGAAACTATTTCCAATTCCAGATTGGAAATGGGAAATTACCAGTATTGGTTTTATAATAGGACTACCTAAAAATCAAAATCAAAATGACTCTATAATGGTAGTGGTAGAGAAACTAAGCAAGGAATCACATTTTATACTTGTTAAAACTACTTATAAGGTTTCTAACATTGCTGACATTTTTATGAAGAAAATTTTTAGGTTGCACATAATTCCGAAGTTAATAATTTCTGATAGAGATCCTAAGTTTATTGAAAATTTTTGGAAGTCATTTTTTAAAGGACTAGATATTAAATTAAATTTCAGTATCGCTTATCATCTACAAACGGATGGACAAACAAAAAGAGTAAACCAAGTTCTATAGGATATGTTACGAACGTATGTTAGAGATCATCCAAATAAATGGGAAGATTATCAGCACTTAGTCGAGTTTGTATATAATAATCACTATCAGGATTCAGCTAAACTTAGTCCTTTTGAAATATTGTATAGTAGGAAATGTAATACTCCCATTTCATGGAGTAATCCAGTTGGCAGATTGATGTTAGGACCTAACTTGTTAAAAGAACTAGAACTAATAGTGAAATAGGTACAAAGCAATCTGGAAATTGCACAAGACAAACAAAAGAGGTGAGCATGTACTTGTCAAGGTAAAACCTAAAAAGTGCTCCTTTAAGTTGGGAAGTTATGCTAAATTAGCACCCAAGTATTGTGTACCATTTGAAATATTGGAAAGAGTTGGACTAGTGCCTAACCATTAGCTTTGCCACCTAATCTTAGAATACATAATGTATTTCGTATTTACATAATGAAAATTTTTGTGCATGATGGTACTCATGTGATCGATTGATATGTAATTAAGGTAGCACCAGAAGGATATTTTTAGGAGGAACCAGACTGTATCCTCGACAAGACATAATGTTTTCTTTGGAATCACACAATTGGATAGGTAAAAGTGCAATGGAAGCACCTCAGTCCATATGAATCAACTTGGGAATTGGAGAGTCATATTTGGGAGGCATATCCAATTCACATCCAATTTTGTTCTAGGAAGACTCAAAAGATACTTAAGAAACATCGAGGAAAATGTTGAACTTAAGAGGGGGTGTTTGTAACCCACCTAGAACTGAAAAACAATTCTTTTTTGTGAAAAACATTATGTTAAAAGTTATTGTAAAGTTTTATCAGCAAGGATGGTCAAGGATGACTCTAATTGAATATTTTATTTATTTAAATAATTAAAAGAGGAGACACCTACTCAAAGAATACTGTTGAAGAGTGTTCACTAACCCACTAAGAGGAATGCTCTGTTGTGGAATGAAAAATGACAGGTGGCAGTGATAGCATTCACTCTCTAGTTGTTGTAGGAGGAAACCTCCTTAAAATTGTGGTCATGTTGCCTAAGAAGAGGAACTAGGAAGATGGCTCATTTAATTGCAAAAATGACCCAAATACCTAGGCAATATTATAGATGCCATAGAATGGAGAAGGAGGCTCATTACATTCTATTCCAAGTGATTAGAGCCTTGTGAATTTGCTGAAAAACTGAAAAGTTAGGCACACAAGACGAATTTGATGACGGGATAGCTAAAGTGAAATTGGTGATAATTAAGTCTACAAGTGAGTTTTGCTAAGTTGCATAGGATACTGTGTAGGTTGTTACACATCATCTTCATCATGGTGGTTCAATGAACATGTTTAGGGTTCCTAAAACAAGTAATCTTGGCTGCTTTCAGGAGACAGTTCGGAGGAACGATCTTCTTTGGCTGTTTGTCCCCCCTCAATAGTTAGTAGGTTCTAAGTTGTTTTAGTTGACAAATCTTAAGTTCATTTTATGTTTTAATATGCAAAGTTTTATAAATGTTAAGGTTTTCCAAGGCTATTATCTGTTCAGTGCAAATAAGTAGGATGTTATTATGTTTCCATAAATTTATCAATGTTATTGTATACATATAGTTTCTTAATAACATTGGTAGTTAATATATATAGAATAGTATCATGTCTCTATATATAAATCTTCATTGTTTACATGATATACATAAGTTAAATAATATTTAGTATTTCATAGATGTTCTATTCTTAAATCAATACAGGTAAATGAGAGGGTTAAATCCAAATATGTTTTCATTTAAGTTAAATGATGAATCTTTTACATATAAAAGAATCCTTAGATTTTTCAACTCTCTGTTAAAAGCAATATCATTACAACGTGAAAATAAATGCTTTCTGTTGAATGATAGATCTAAGGTTAGAGTTATAAGAATAACAATTATATATGTACTTGCAAACACTTCAGGTAATATTTAATATAGCTGAAAGGACTAGTTATTTTTTTAAACGAAAACAAACAAATTATGCATAGACGAAATGCTCAAACATTTCCAAGATGAGCTAGCGCTTTAAAAAATAGTTAAACTAAAGTACAGTAAAATAAACCATTATGAACCCACAATGAATGACATAATATATATCGGTATGGATCTATTACCAGAACTATATATATATATATATATGTGTGTGTGTGTGTGTGTGTGTGTGTGTGTCTTTATAAACCATATATGTACTATATAATACAGATTAAGGGCCTATTTTCAAAGGTAGACTTGTGTTCTTTAGGATTTCAAGAAACAAATCCTCTAGAGTTGTTAGCACCTGCACAATCAAAATTAAAAGGAATAATTTAGCTTAACAAAGCTAACTAAGACCCATGTCCTCATAACCCTTGTACTAAGGCAGGGTAGGTAGGTGAAGGGCACAAAAACATTTCCATAGCAGAATGAACATAATTCTATTAGTAGACAACTACCACTTTCAACAAAGCTGATACAACCTCATTAAAACCAAGTAAAATTGTAATGTAGTAGTTTAAGGTTCATGATGGTTTTTGTCGTAAAGGATTTTATTCAAATTTGTATTGTCAACAATCGATTAGTAAGTACTAGTTATATTTGTAATTATAGAGGTTTCTTGCTGAGTTTTGTTATTACTAGGATAACCATAGGTGGTAATAATTTTTATTTATTTATGCATTTTTTGGGTTGTTGCATGTGGTATTAGAGCGAGTTTCCAAACACTAGGCCCAAATATTGGCTCAACTCGCATACAGATAGGAAACAAAAATACCAAGTATGTTTAAAACTATTTCTGTATAGAAATATAAATTTTTGTTTTGCAGGAAATGGAAGGAATAGAAGCATCTGCAGAAGATGGATCCCATCATAATAATCCAGATAACATATATGTGGAATTAAATAATCAACCATCTAAACTGCTTAAAACTGTAAAATATTTAAGAGATAGATTACAAACCGTAAAGGAAGATAATGAAAGAACCTTAAGAGCACATGAAAAACTAAATGAGATACTGCTAGATAAAATACACAACGGAGGAAAGGATAAAAGAAAAGAACATGAAACTGAATCTGGAACAGTATCATACAAACGTAAAGGTAAGAAATTAAAATTTTCTGATAACGAAAGTAAATCTTCTTCGAGAATTAAAGTAAGGTTGCACAAAGAAAAGTATAAATATTCTAGTGAAAGTAGTGATAGCGACAGTGGTCCTAGAAAGAGGAAATATAAACCCTATGAAGAAATATCAGGAGAATTTAAAAATATAAAACCTCTTATGTTTATTGGAGAAGTGAAAAAGGGAGAAGAAGTCGATCGATGGAGATTGGGTATGAAAAAGCAATTTCAAATTTATAACTACTCAAATAGACTGAAATATGACATTTGGTGGCAAGATATAAAGAGAGTTAAAAACCTTAAAGAGAAATATGTAACCTGGAGAATTTTCAAGAAATATTTCAAAATAAATTTTTTATCTGAACAGTATTATGAAGAAAGAGCTAAAGAGTTTTATGAACTTACACTAGGTTCAATCTCTATGAAAGAACTAAGTAGTAAATTTTTAAGTTTATTATGATATGTACCATATATAATCAATGAAAATCCTAAGATACAGAGGGTTTTGAGTTGTTTTCCTATTAGTTTCAAGGAAAAAATTGAATTTGATAATCCAAAGACCCTTGAAGAGGCCATGAGAAAAGATAACTTCCGTTACAAACAAAGTAAAAATAAGAGAGAAGGAATACCTAACTGGAAAAATAAAATAACAACTAACTTTGATCATAGAAGGAAAGTTTTTAAGACTAATAAAATCTTTGGAAATAATTCCCAAAATTTTTCTAAGAATAATTATCAAGGAATAGATTTCAGAGGTTAAACACAACAAAACATTACAGTACCAAAAGGCAGAGACATGCCTAACAATTATGTTAAAAATAATGAAAAAAATGAACCTGTGAAGTATTGGGAATGTCAGGTGCCTCATTATGAAAATGACTATCCAAACAAAAGGATAAATTTCAGCAATGTACATACCATTCAGGAGGAAGAAATGGTTGGTGATGTAGGAAATTAAATGTTCAGAATTAATGCAGACTTGGAGAAGCGACAGGCTAATCACCAAACATCCATGGTGCAAATAGAAGGTATGAGACATAAAAAGTTTGTTTCTATTTTGATTGACCTATGTGCTAGTTTAATCTTTGTGTCACCTAGTGTAGAAAATAACTGCAATTTACATTTGAAAAAGTTTGAAAAGTCTTGGCTGGTTCAGTTAGCTACATGAACCAAAATAAAAGTAGTTAGTTATGTTAAAAACTGTGAAATGTTTATGATTCAATTCAGAACTCATGAAAAATTAAATGTTTTACCGTTAGGTTCTTATGATGTTTCAATAGGTATGGACTGTGTGAAGTTAGCATTTTGGTTCTTGCAGATATGAGACAAGTCCTGATAGGTTAGTGCCTATAAACAACAAATTGATTCTTTCAATTAGGTTCGTTCCTAAGTGAGTTGTTGCTCATTATTAGAGATTGAAGTCTCCCATTTATGTAATTCATTTTTATATATAGATATATATTAGTTATTTTAGAGATTATTTTCGCAACTCTTTCCATTATTGTTTTTGGCGGAGAAATTTTTAAAGTGCAATTTATTAAGTGTAAAAATAGTATAATATTCTTTATATATTGTTTCTCCCTCCTCTCATAATATATAATAATTCCAATAGTAAAGTATAGTCTTGTACTAGGTATGTCTAACAACCCCAAAAATCCATAAATAATTTTTTTTTATTACTGCCTATGGTTATCCTAGTAATAATATAACTCAAAGAGAAACCTCTATAATTACAAATATAACTAGTACTTACCATTCGATTGTTGACAATACAATTTTGAATAAAAACCTTTACGACAAAAACCATCATGAACCTTAAACTACTAGGTTACAATTTTACTTGGTTTTAACGAGGTTGTATGAGCTTTGTCAAAAGTAGCAATTGTTTACTAATATAATTATGTCCGTTATGCTTTGGAAATGTTTTTATGTCCTTATCCTACTTACCCTGCCTTGGTAAGGGTTACAAGGAAAAGGGTCTTACTTAGCTTTGTTCAGCTAAAGTCTTCCTTTTACTTTTGATTGTGTAGGTGCTAACAACTCTGGAGGATTTGTTTCTTGAAATCCTAAGCAACTAAAGAGTAAGGTGAGGTTATAAACATAAGTTACCAAGGACCTAACAAGGCTAGGAGATGAGTTAAAGGGATTAAAACAAGATAACTCAAAGTAAATATGCAAAATTCATAGTAATGGTATATAAGTTTTAAAATAAATTCATAACTCCGTAACTGATAGACAAACTATAGGCCGACGGGTAAAACACATGCAAAAACATGGGGAAGGTGAACATTTAATGTAGTCACGTGAAGCTATTATGGACACAATTGTTCAGCAGTAAAACCCTAATGAGGAGGGCTCGGGTTTCAAGTTTTTCATTATTTTGTAGTGTGTGATGAGGAGAGCCAAGGCTCTTTGGCCGCTCTTGACCCTTCCTGAGTGGGAGAACAACGTGTTTAGTTAAACTTGAGAATTTTTTCAAGATGCACCACGGTAATTTAATGATTTTAAATTATAAATTCTTTTTTTGTTCTTTTTTGTTTAACTGAAATGGTAAAGGCGAGGGATGCCATAAAAAAAGGGTTTCCGACCTCTGGTTTTTTTGTTTCTTGACAGGGACTTTGGAAGCTAAGTGACTGACAGAGATGTGTCTATGGAAAGCCAAACTTAGTCGAGGGTATCTGGTAAGACCCATGCCCTTGGAAAACCCTATGGTTTCAATGACGCCCATTCATGTAAAAAAAGATGGAAATTTTTTATTTTCCTTTAGGCATGGATTCTTTGTTGGACATTAGAGACGTCTTTCAATATTTTCAATGGTATATTTCTTGTTAAAAGATTTTCTGACCTGAATGGGTATAAGTCCCTTTTACACAAGCACCCGCTCATGGTGTTCACGAACTCACTTGTTTGAACATTGTAATCACCTCTTTGTGTTTGTCATCTTCAATTGAATGGAATAAATAACTACTGGTTGTATTTAATGGCACCGACTCCCTAATGTATTTTCTAACATCGACTAGAAGGAAGCACTAAATCTGTCATGTATTTACCAATAGGAACAGGAAGGAAGCTACAACCACTAATACAAAAAATACCTTTATAGGCGGTCATTTTCTTCCTCCAGAAGTGGAATTGGCAGGGGTTTTAGCATTAGAAGTGGTTTTTCAATAAACACTCCTAATGGCACCACTAATAAAATGACATTCTTTTAGTGGTAGTTTTTGAAGAAATATAAACCACCCAAAAATTGAATTTTAGGAAGGTTCTAAACCACCCCCAAGAAATGAATTTTGGTTGTGGTTTGGAACCTCCCCTAAAAGTCACTTTATGGGGTCAATTCTAAACCACCCCTAAAAGTCAATTTTTGGATTCTATTTATATATCTTCAAAAACTACTAGTAAAAGGATTGAATTCTAGCAGCGATGCTTTTAAGGCGTGCTTAGAACCCCCCTCGAAAAGTGAGTTTTAGGGGCGGTTTAGAACCCCCTATGTAGAAAACTATAGGAGTTGTTTATATCTATTCAACAACTGTTGCTAAAAGGAATTACTTTTGTGAGAGGCTTAGAATCAACCCACGCCCCGCCCCCACCCTCCTCAACCCCACCTTCGAGTAACTTATGAGGGTGGTTTATAACTATCCTCATAGAATCTTTTGGGGCCAGTTAGAAACTCCCCTCGTAGAAACTTATGAGGGAGATTTAGAACGCTCATTATAGAAACTTATGAGGGAAGTGTATAACCCCCCTTGTAGAAGCCTATGAGGGTGGTTTAGAAACCTCGTTGTATAAACTTACGAGGGAGGTTTAGAAATATCCCTTGTAGCAACCTACAAGACCAATGTAGAGCCCCCCTCATAGCTGCAACCTATGACGGAAGTTTAGAAACCCCCCTTGTAGATACTTATGAGGACAATGGAGAACCCTGTTGTAACTTCTTATGGAGAGTGTTTATAACCCACCTCGTAACATCCTGTGGAGTTGGTTTAGAAACCCATTTCATTAAGTTATGGAGTCGGTGTGGTACATCAAATAAATAATGATTTATTTATTTATTATCATTATAATATCTTATTACAATATTGGTACACCAAATATTTATCTTTTCCATGAGAGAACATTTGTATTGTTATTCTCTCACTGTATATAGCCAAACTAGCAGATGGGAAGTCACAAACAAGAATCCGTTTGTAGTCTATTGTAATGCGAAAAAACATGAAATCTAACTCCATCAGGTCTCCAAGGCTATTCTTTTGATAAAAAATTCCTATGGATTGAATCCTTATTCGTGCAAAACTAGGGAGAGAATAAAATCAGGATGTACAAGTTTTATGAATCAATATAAAATTTAAATTCAATAACAACGAGTTAAATGGACTAGTCATCCAACCTGCATCCACTTTGGAGCTCTGAAAAGTACAACATTGTCGACATATGGTCTTCGAAAATAATCTTACCCTCATAATGTCTATATACAACTTCAAATGTGACATATATGCTTTTCTTATGTACAACTAAAAATTAGTATATTGTAACATCCTCTCGCGACTGGAAAATGTGCAGAGTAAGTAAAAGGGTAAGATAAAATTTGTTTTATCTACTCCGTTTTGAATGGATGCGTGTTGTTTTAAGGTGATAAGAAATACATATATTTTGATCAGCGGTGTCAATGTTTTAAAATCATCTGCAAGAACAATGGTTACATAGATGTATATATATATATATATATATATATGATAAGACCTGCCAATTGTAGGATCCATATGCTTTATATGAGGGTTAAATATATTGTTATACATGTTTAGATATGTGTGCTATAGATTCAGTTTGACCTAGAAACTGTATGGTTTTTCCCTTGGCAATCGTCTTCGATCTATTGGAGTCGTTTTATGCCTGGATTAAAATGCCAGGATATATGTTGTGGTGAGATAATTGATGGACCTCTGGTGAAACTGTTTGAAGTTTGATTTGAAGAACCTGATTTATGTTCTTGTGAGATCATCTATGATCTGTTTAAGTCATTTTTTTTAAATGCTAGAATCTATGCTTTGTCAGATCATCTTGGTTTTCTGTGAAGTCGCTGTGGTTTTGCAAAGAGGATACTTTCCTGTTGATTGTGTTCAGACTTAGATCTTAGGGGTGAGTTACGATTTGGGTAAAGGTAGTTACGTTGGGCTATTTTCCATAAGGTGGGAGTGTCTACAGTCCTGTTGATTGATGCGTATTGCACCTGTGTAGTTTCCTTGCATGCCAGCAACCTAGTTGAAGATAATACATTGAGGATCATGCACATAGATTCCCTTTGAATGTAAGATTGCATAAATACAATCAGTAGCCAGGTATCTAATGGTATTTTCCTTAACATATTTCATAAAACAAAAAGAAAATATCACAAATGGCAGCCGTTATAAATTTTCATGGCGAAAGATCAATAACGTTAATAGTATAGATCATATTGAGTGATAAGAGGAATAAATTCTGCTTACTCGACGATAAGAGAATGTTTTTTTCAGAAAAGATCATTACATTGATGTTTTAGTGAAAACGTTTTATTAAACTAAATACTCATGGTATAGTGTAGAGGGTGGTTTTTATATGCGTAAGAGAGAATTGTAATTTACGGTAGTAAATGAACCGAATGGGAAACTGATTACCATAGTTACGTTGATATTGATATGGGTTTGGTATACATGTTTCATATTAAATTGCCATATTATCGAAAAGATACAAAACCGTTATAGTATCGACTACTTTGGAATTTAAGATAAAAACATATGGATATGATATTATGGAGTCTAAAAGTGGATTAGTTCTTTTTGTTTAAGATCTCGCTTAACATTCGTTTTGGTGTGATTGTATTAAGAGATGTCTTTTGCTATGATAAGTTTGTTATATCTTTTATCGAAAAGGGATTAAAGAATACATAAATACTTATGTAAGGAAAATCGATTAGTTGGAAGGAGTGGTTTTGGTATGACTATATTAATAGATGCATTTTGGTATGATAAGAAAAGAGAACAATGCCTACTAGAATATGATTAGGTGCACATATTTTATTATTGTTAAGGTTTCTTATATCTTTTATAAAAAATATGACAAGTTATATATAAATACTTATGAAAGGAAAATCCATTAGTTGGAAGGAGGGGCTTATTAGAAGAAAGCCACTAAATATCTATACATTTGATAAAAATGGATTGTTTCCGTTCATTAAATTAATTCTATTCTCCTTCCTATAACAAAGATTGAATGCTTTGGGTTTATTGAAGGTTGTGTTTCTATGTTAAAGCATCAAATTTTAGATATGTGAACAATAGCCTTCTATTCACAATAAGAATAGATTTTTATAGTTTGAGCTAAACTTATAATGCCTAGTTATGTTATAATAGTAGTTGAGGGTTATGTATTGTTCACAAATCATTGCATATGTTTATGAATTTATGTATATAGATTTTGGATCTAATTGGTGATGGGTAGATGATATTTGATGCAGTTCATGGATATATATTGGTTGATGAATATAATTTATGATCTCATAGTTGATGGAATGTAGGACCATGCCTGTGAATTGTGAAATTTGTATATGAAGGTATTGATGTTGACTTTGTTGATATGGACCGACGGTGGTTTCCATTGCTTGTGACTATTCTTATTATGATTTCTATGTGCGTGCGATTTACTAAAATCTAGACCATGTATCTTAGTAGTTTCCAATGTTTTCGATTGGACCTAGAATGTATCTCGATTATTAGTAGTTATTGTTATATAGTTGTTAAAGAGTATAGATCAAGAACGACCTTTTGTATTGTTGGAATATGTTTACATGAATATGTTTTCTATTTATATGGAAAACCTTACAAAGAGAGAAATTAGTAATTGAAGAGTATTCTCGGTGAAAGAGATTCGCAGTGGATTTGCCACGAAATTGTAATTCTTTTCTTGACAAAGTAATATAAATACTAACAAGCTTTGGTGGACTTAGTCTCATTGATGGGGTGAACCACGTATATGATGTCTCTATTTTTACTCTATGTTTTATGTTTGTATATACTCATTTTTATGATGGTAAATAATGCATGGATGATGCACAACAAATGATTTATGATACATTTTCTATACTAGTAGAATGGGCTATGAAATGTACTCGCAAGCATACAGTTAACAATATACTTCGTGTAGGAATGCTATTTGGATAGTTAAAGGTATTAATACATTTTGTTTAACATTTTGAATTCAAGATAAAGAAATAATATCTTGTTTTAAAAGTAAGTAATCAATAATTTGCATGATCTTCCTACCATGGTAAATATTGAGTAAGGTTCTATTTGTGTTTACAATTATGTGATTACACACTCTCAAGATATTAACATGGTTGACTTGTTGGTTATAGTAAAAAGTGAAAAATTTACCCCATTTTCCCAAATTTACATGGAGGAATTGTGGGTATGTTACAAATGGTATCAAAGCTCAAGTTGCAACACTTGGACCTTTATGGGCGGAACACAAATAAGAAGGTACAAGTTGGATAAAATAATGACTGGGCGGTTACAAATAACATAAAGAAATAAGGTAAATACCAGGGAAGACTTTTCCCTCTTGTACTACAAGTCATTTTTATTCTAAGGGATGAACTCTACGCATATAACTAATCCATGTTGAAATCACTATTGTGACAATTAGAATGTAGATTAAAGCAAGCAGAAAATAAAAAAATATTTATTATATATATGTCTTTCTCCCTGTCACGATGAATGCATGATAAATTTTCAAATTTATTTAGTAGGAGATGCAATGACGAAGACAAACTAACCTTGCAACTTTTGTGCGATAGGAAGTAAATGAGGGGTGCAAAGTTCCTTCGAGAAACCTATGGATCGACGAGGATTATGTTCAAACTAGAGTGACCAGTTGGTCTTCTAAAACAAGATAAGTACCATTTTAGGGTTTTTAGTATAAACATGATTCCTATAAAGATAAATTTTGTTAAGCATTATCAAAAAAGACCTTAGAATATTGTTAAATGCATAGTGCAGAGTCATTACAATATAGTGTTGTGGACCACTAAATAAAGTGTTTCTCCTTTGGGAGTATGAAAGAAATAACTTAGATTCCAATTAAACATTGATCAATAGGAACTGTGGTTACAATCTTAAAGAGTCCTAATGTTTTATGAAGTGCCTCTTTAAAAATTTCAAATGCTAAGTGATAACACTTCCATTTTCACATATGATTGTAAAAGTGTTGATTGAAAACATAGTAAAATATCTTGTTAGTCAAGGACAATAAACGGATGACTACTTAATATTTTAGTCTCAAGAAATATTGACCCATTTTGGTGCATGTTGTTGGTAACGTATTAATGGTGTTGTAAAAGTAAGTGACTAAATAGAACATATTATTAGAGATAAAACCACTTATGGGTAAGTGGCGATTTTAGTCTTAGTTGACTTGGTATGGGTATATGATTATATGAAAGGCTAAGAGGAAGTCTTCTAAGACTAAAATTTTCACCTTATGACTATGTTATGTAATGTTGGATTAACAAATAGTCTTGGATACTATTAGTATTTCCTATGATGTTATGAAAAATGAGATCATGGAAACTACTCATTATTATGAGTTGAGTTTTAACAATGGAAGATCATTTGAAAAGTTGAGTAAACACTAATAGAGGTATGTACCTTTACGATTGTACATATAAAATCAAATAAAATGAATATCAGTCATGTTAAAAGTGAACATGTATAAATAATTATATTGTATCGCCTATTATGCAAAGAATGGGGTGATTCAAATAATTATATTGCACTTATGAATTATAATTATGCAAGAAATCGATTGCCTATCCCTATTGAATAAAGATAACATAGAAATTTGTTTGAAAACGTTCATAGGTGGGAATCGTTACAAGAAATATTAATTGTTATACAATTTGATATTGTGACTAATTTTTCATGGCAAAGTGCAAGCACCAGGGACTTGGTTATGGAAATAATATAGAGTGCCATAATGGGAACCAAAGTTCCATGACTGCAAGAAACCAGATGATACGAGAGACATTTAGCACATGTGAAACTAAAAATAAGAATGTATAGGAGGTACATGTTTCCCCTCAGCCAGCTAAGCACTGGTATGCATCTATGGGTACGCCCAGGTGTAAGACATCTGGTTAGACTTCTTTCTGCATAAATTTACATTGTAAGATACTACCACGAGAGTAGGGGATCCATGAAGAACCTCCAGGTATCATGGTTTTTGGGAAAGGAAGCGCTTGAGCTCGGTGAATCACCCTGAATAACACAGGTAGGAAATATGCCTGAGAAGGGGTATCGTCCTCATGTTGGGTATCTTGGAGTAGTACTTGGAGTACTATTGGCGCGGTGTTTGTTTGGATGGAGGGAATCCAAGAGGAACCAGAAGGTATTTAATAATACTTGTAAAAAGTATATGCATTTTTGTTCCTATGAGGTAATGTGTTTATCTATCAATAAATAAAGTAAACAAGAATACTTGAACCAGTATAAATCCTAAAATTAAATAGTGTTGGATTATTGATTTATGCCTAAACGGTTGATGTTGATCATAGTAGACATACCATTAGAGGAAATTTCTACTCAAAATGGGCCTCCTAAGGAAAATTAATAAAATAATAGTTAAAATAATAAAATAATATTTATTAATTTTGGAGGAAAAAAAGAAAAAACTACTTCTTTGTTCATATTTTTGACATATCTCTGTGTGTTTTTAATCAAATTTCGATCAAGAGAGCTTATTGGATGCAGAATTTAAATTCCACATCCAACGAGTACCCACTTGGCATACTTTTGACGGTCCCCGCTACCCCAAAAACAAGAAATACCTGAAAAAATGTGGTGATGAATTTAAATTCCGCATCCAACGAGTACCCACTCGGCATACTTTTGACAGTCCCCGCTACCCCAAAAACAAGAAATACCTGAAAAAATGTGGTGATGACATCATCACCACATTTTTTCAGGTATTTCTTGTTTTTGGGGTAGCGGGGACCGTAAAAAATATGCCAAGTGGGTACTTGTTGGATGCGGAATTTAAATTCTGCATCCAACGAGCTCTCTCGATCAAAATTTGAGTAAAAACACAGGGAGATATGTCCAAAATACGAAGAAAAAAGTAGTTTTTTTTATGATACCTATACCCAAATTTATATTAAAAATTTGTTTAAGAGGTGCTCCCTTTTTCAATTTTAAATAATTTTGATTGGCTAATACATGATGACATGGAATTTGCATTATTTTTGGAAGGTCCATTTTAAATTGAAATTTCTTGAACCAGTATAAATAAAGTAAACAAGAATACTTGAACGAGTATAAATCCTAAAATTAAATAGTGTTGGATTATTGATTTATGCCTAAACGGTTGATGTTGATCATAGTAGACATACAATGGTATGTTTCATATTTCGGTTTGGTGGACTAAAAACACATGATGGAATCCTGTTAGTCTAAAGGATTAAAGTACGCATAAATAATTTCCATAAGAGTGACACTAAAAAAATATTAAAAAAAGGGACGAGTAAAATGTGTTTTTACCTATGCAATATTATGTTGACATTAGAAGTATGTATGAATATGATTATATTCTGGGTAGACATTGTGATGCCTTACAGAGTATAGGTTATGAAGGATAAAAGCTTGCAAGAATTACAAAAGATTGAAGATGATCAAAGCAAAGCTGAAAAACATTATGTGAGATGCAGAGGCAAGAAAAAGGGAAATGAACACAAAACCTTGGACGAATAAGTAACACAGAGAACAGTGTTACTTCTAAGGGGGAAAGTATGTAACATCCCCTCAAAAGACTATATATATTGTAGTAAAGCCTTGGGGACTCGATGAAAGGTGACTGTGTCATCATGGTACTTGTGAATGGAAGTTTTGTTTGTACTAGCTAAACACTCTTTGACACTATCGAGTTGATTAAGACTCATTGAGGTAAACAATGGGACCATATATTTACTAGAGCATGATAAGTTTACCCTTTTACTAAAAATATACTATACCAATTCCTGTATGCTCAGCAAGTTAGTATTGATATAGCCAAGGAACCAAAATATAAGTTAGTATTGATATTGCCAAAGAACCAAAATATAGAGAATGTAGGATCTCAATTATGAACATAAAAGGATTTTTCTAATATGCCTTTAAGATTTTATTTCTTATAAAGAAAACATATTAGTACAGTAATGTTATACGTCTAAAAAGGAAATAAAAAAGACCTTTATACTTTTATATATATATATATATATATATATATATATTCGATTATACCTTTAATAAAAGAATATTTTTTTTTATACTATTTATAAAATAATTTGGATATATATATATATATATATATATATATATATATAATAACAAAAACATATAATTTATTAAGTTCAATGTGCGATATTCCGTTGGAGAAAATCCCGGAAATGATTCTCTTAATAAGATTTGGTGTAACCTTTCAGCGACTTGTCCTTTCGAAGATAAACATGTCAACCTAACTACGCCTTTTGGCATCCTTGGTAACCTAAGGTTAACCGAAGGTTTCAACCTTGAAAATATCTTACATAAGATTGTGAAAGGGGGAGACGGAAAGGGGAACAAAAATAAAAATATTGGACGAAAGCCTTGACCCTGAAGGAAACAGAGATTGAAAGGATGGGTTACGATATGCCTATGTGCATTGCATACTGTGTGAAGGGCTATCAGTGTTTGGATGGCTATTGACATTTGAATGGTATGTACACCTCCATTCTGAATGGATGCGCGTTGTTTTAAGATGATAAGCGGTACATATATTTTGATCAGCATTATCAATGTTTTAAAATCATCTAGAAGACAAATGGTTACATAGATTTATATATATATATATATATATATATATATATGATCATACCCACGAATTGTTGGATCCACATGCTTTATAAGAGGTTAAATATATTGGTATACATGTTTAGATATGTCTGCCATAGATCCAGTTTGACCTGGAAACTGTATGTGTTTTCCCTTGGCTGTCATCTTCGATCTGCTAAAGTCGTTTTTTGCCTGAATTAAAATGCCATGATATATGTTGTGGTGAGATAATTGGCAGTCTGGTAAACTGTTTTAAGTCTTATTTGAAGAACTTGAGTTATGTTCTTGTGAGATCATCAATGATTTGTTTAAGTCATTTAATGCCAGAGTCTATGCTTTGTTAAATCATCTTGGTTGTGGTTTTTCATAGAGAATACTTTCCTGTTGATTGTGTTCAGACTTAGAACTGATGGGTGAGTTACAATTTCGGTAAAGGTGGTTAAGTTGGGTTATTTTCCATAAGGTGCGAGTGTCTACAGTCTTGTTGTTCGATGTGAATTGCACCTCTGTAGTTTCCCTGCAGTACAACAACCTAGTTGAAGATCATGCCCATATGTTCCCTTTGAATGTCTGATTGCAAAAATACATTGAGGATCATGCCCATATATTCCCATTTGAATGTCTGATTGCGTAAATACCATTAGTAGCCCAGTATCTAAGGGTATTTTCTTTAACATATTTCATAAAAGATCACAAATGGTAGCCGTTATAAATTTTGATGGTGAAAGATCAATAACATCAATAGTACAGATCCTATTGAATGATAAAGGAATGAAATCTGCTTACTCGACAAGAAGAGAATGTTTTTTTAAGAAAAGATCATTACATCGATATTTTAGTGAAAAAGTTTTATTAAACTAAATAGTCATGGTATGGGGTAGAGAATGGGTTTTATATGCATAAGAGAGAATTATAAATTATAGTAGTAAACGAACTGAAAGATAAAGCGATTACCATAGTTACGTTGATATAGATATGGGTTAGGTATACATGTGTCATATTAAATCACCATATTATGGAAAAGATACAAAACATTATAATATTGACTACTTTGGAATTCAATATAAAACATATGGATATGATATTATGGGGTTTAAAAGTGGATTAGTTCTTTTTGTTTAAGATCTCGCTTAACATTAGTTTTGGTGTGACTATATTAATAGATGCCTTTTGGTAGGATAAGAACAGAGCACAAAGCCTCCTAGAATATGTTAGGTGAACATATTCTATTATTGTTACTTTTTTTATATCTTTTATCAAAAAGGGGTTAAAGAATACATAAATACTTATGTAAGGAAAATTGATTAGTTGGAGGGAGTGGTTTTGGTATGACTATATTAATAGATGCATTTTGGTATGATAAGAAAAGAGAACAATTTCTACTAGAATATGATTAGGTTCACATATTTTATTATTGTTAAGGTTTGTTATATATTTTATAAAAATATATGACAAAGAATATATAAATACTTATGAAAAGAGAATCCATTAGTTGGAAGAAGGGGCTTACTAGAAGAAAGCCACTACATATCCATACATTTGATAAAAATGGATTGTTTCCACTTATTAAGTTAATTCCATTCTCCTTCCTTTAACAAATATTGAATGCTTTGGGTTTACTGAAGGTTGTGTTTCCATGTTAAAGCATCAAATTTTAGATATGTGAATAATAACCTTTCTATTCACAATAAGAATAGAGTTTTATAGTTGGAGCGAAACTTATAATGCTTAGTTATGTTATAAGCAGTAGTTGAGGGTTATGTATTGTTCACAAATCATTGTATTCTTTTATGAATTTATGTTTATATATTTTGGATCTAATTGTTGATGGGTATATGATATTTATTGCGGCTCATGGATATATATTAGTTTATGAATATAATTTATGATCTCATAGTATATCGGTGGTAGGACCATGCCTGCGAATTGTGAAATTTATATATGAATATATCAATCTCGACGTTGTTGATATGGACCTATGGTGGTTTCCATTGCTTGTGACTGTGCTTATTATGATTTCCATGTGCCTGCGATTTACTAAAATCTAGACCATGTATTTTAGTAGTTTCCAATGCTGTCGATTGGACATAGAATGTATCTGGATTATTAGTAGTTATTGTTCTATAGTTTTTAAAGAGTATAGATCAAGAACTACCTCTTGTACTTTTGGAATATGTTTACATGAAAAGGTTTTCTATTTAAATCGAAAACCTTAGAAAGAGGGAAATTACTAATTGAAGAATGTTCTCGGTGAAAGAGTTTGGAAGTGGATGTGCCACGAAATTGTAAATCTTCTCTTGATAAAATAATATAAAGACTAACAAGATTTGGTGGACGTAGCCTCATGGATGGGATGAACCACGTATATGATGTCTCTCTTTTTACTCTATGTTTTATGTTTGTGTATACTCATTTTTATGATGGTAAATAATGCATGGATGATGTACAAGGAATGTTTTATGATCAATTTTTTATACTTGTAGAATGGGCTATGAAATGTACTCGCAAGCATACAATTGACAATATACTTCATGTAGGAATGCTATTTGGATAGTTAAAGGTATTAATACCTTTTGTTTAACATTGTGAATTCAAGAGAAAGAAATAATATCTTGTTTTAAAAGTAAGTAATCAATAATTTGCATGATCTTCCTACCATGGTAAATATTGAGTAAGGTGTTATTTGTGTTTACAATTATGTGATTACACAATCTCAAGAGATTAACATGGTTGACTTGTTGGTTATTGTAAAAAGCAAAAAATTTACCCCATTTTCCCAGAATTTACATGGAGGAATTTCGGGTATGTTACATATATTGTCCAAATATAATAATACAAATTATTTTAGTAAGCTTTGCATATCCACTCAATATAGCACCAAGAAAGAAAAAATAAATCTAAATATCCAAATGTTGGTCTAAATTTACAAATTCATTGAAACTATAACAAAGTTGAAATAAAAATAGAATTTCCATAAAGGATATACTTTATATTCAAAGTAGGCACAAACAAAAGGAATATTTTGGCCACCAATTGGTATATAAAAAACAATGAACTTATCATTCTACCCATGGTGAGAAAATAAATAATACTAAACAAACAATTGTCCAATTAACATATTATACATATCACACAATTCGCATTAACCCAAAAAACTAAGGTAAACAACACATCAAGCATTTGAAACCATCCCTAATTACAATCAGAAACAAGTAACAAAACACTAAACCATGCAAGAACCCATCAGAAGATCCACTGAGTGTTCACAACCTAGTTAGTGGTAGATAGCAATGATCAATTGACATCTAATTAGAAATGTGTTGAAAACTTCATATGTAATACAAGACAATCCATATCATAAATATGATTTAAAATAAGCCATATTAAAAAAAATGCTTTCAATATCAACAATATTTTCATGTCTCAACTATTGGAATGCATAAATAACTTAAACAAACAAAAACACCTTCAAATATCAACATGATTCTTCAAAAAGGTCAACATTCTTGTTAAGTAAAGAATAATAAACTAAGAGATTGATAACACCCTTCAAATATCAATGAATCACACCATTGAACTACTTAAAAAAGTCAATAGTTTGTTAAGCAAAACATAACAAAAGATGAAGACTATCTAGTATCAATGATGATCCCAAAGTTCAATGAATCCCAAGAAATCAGCCCATACAAAATACATCTTCAACATTGTATCAACACCATCCTTTAGAAATCCATTTGCGCAATTCTATAAAAAATATAAGCAATGTGTGTCAAAATAACAAATAAATGATTAAAAAAACACAATTTTAATCACAATGTGTAGATTCAAAAGGATATATAATCAATGGAAAAAATTGCATAAATCCTTAAGAAAGAGTAAGAAAAAGGAAAAAAACATTTAATGTATTCAATAAAAGCAAATCTTTACCATATCCAAATAAAAATACAAATAATGGTTCAACAAAGAACAAACTAAGCATCCAAATTCAAAAAACCTTAATATATAGATTATCGATCCTAGGATAGGCTAAGAAGATATGATGTTGGACTAGTCATATATGAGTAGAAGAGATAATAGGTCCATGGATAATTTTAGGGGATATATATAGCCCATGGGATATATTAAGGGGGTTACAAAAATTTAGTGGGATATTTTCTTATATGGAAAGTGTTTTTTCAACTAACATATATTTACCCAATATTTTTAAGAAAAAAAGTAAATCTAAAATTAATAGCCTCTTTTATATTAATGAGGAAAATGAAAACAACTATTTTTGCCTTAGCAAAATCTCCCTCCAATCTATCTTTCCCCCCTAATTTCTAGAGAAAATCTAGTGAAATTGCTCCTTTGCCCCCAATTTTCTATAATGGAGGCTCCTAATGGGTTATTTCACCCTCAATTTTCCTTGTAATTCAAGAAAATGGTTGTGTTCACCTATATTTTTAGTCAATTTCATGCGATACCTTCTTTGATCCCTTGATTTCCAGTGTTGGAGGGAAAATCAAGGGCTATTTTGGTCTATGTAAAGGCTATAGTGATTCAAGGTTCACCCACATCAGATTGCACTTGCGGGGTGAAGGTTTTAGTTAATATAATTACACTTTTAATTCTTCATTTTTTAACATTTTAACATTCACATAAAATCTCCATTGCTGAAAGCTCGGGTATTGATGGGCCATGCTACACATGCAATTTATGAGCGAATAAAAACCTATATCACACTTTTTATCCAATAATTAACATGGTGCGTGTTTTATCATGCTTTTTATGCTTTATAACCACAGTTCCAATAGATTATTATATTGTAAATTTACCTTTTATCATGTTTCCTATCATTGATGAATTTGGAGGCATCTTGAATTCTAGGGCATAGGCTTGATTCTTAGGGCTCATTTGGTGTTATTAGGGTTTTATTCTATCCGAGGAGTATTGCCTCCATGAAAGCATTATAGAGCTCAAAATATATTATTTATTTTTTGTGTTGTCATGTTTAAAGTATCGAATCAGATTTATATGTTTTTAGTGTATGATACTCTTGATGGACAGATGCCACATGGTTTTTATATATTCAAACTAAATTTGACTCGGTTGTTTAAAATGTGCTTTTATTACGATCTTTCTCTACAATTATTATTGGATCTAAGGCATTAATGAGAGTGTATATGTTCATATTTTATGTTTGTTATTGTTGATGTTTGAGATGTTTGTAATGCAAATTAATACACATTAATTATAATGGTGAGGCTACAATGGAATGGTCATTATTTTTATTGTGCTCTTCTAGAGTTGTTCAAAGTGTACTAGTAGATTCTTTTATTTGTATTGAGAAGTTCGTGACTGGTATATTTTTTTATTCATATTGTCAAGTTCATCCATTTTATCTGTGACCTAAATTTGTTGGGTTCAATACTTGTTTTATGATATTTTGTTTTTTGTAATCGTCATTCAGAAGTAAAATGTTTTTTGGTGGCTTATTTTGATGTGTAATTGTTATCATCATCGATACAAGGATCTAGTTATGTATGATCAATATATGATTTAGTTGGAACATGATACTTCATTTCCATCATGATTGTATATAGTATGTACAGGGCCTTTTTGACCTAAGATGTAGACATTATGCTATTTGATATCTATTATTTTTCATTTAATGAGGGTACTAAGATAATTTTACTACATTTTGCATGCTTTCAAAATTTTCAAGGACATGGATACAAACATCTCCTATCTAAGAAAAAATAGTCTTTAAAAGAATAGTTGCACCCAAGAGGACAAAGTTGCACCCAAGTTCCCACTTATTACATGGAATAAGAAAGATCACTCAATCACATACCAGTAGATGTAGAAACTATAGTTTTGTTTAATGGTCGTTCATTTCATTCCTTTACCGTATATGGGAAACAAAGCATTTCTCTAAGGAAGTAGTGTAGATGATATCCTTCCTTCCAATATAGTTTGTTCCTTCCTTTGTTCTTGTGGCACTTCAATGAATCCAGTATGATGAAGAAAGGTAATACAAATGATTTCTCTCATTATCCACCAAGCGAGCTACCTTGCCTTACCTCTCTGATCTTTCCTTCACTAGATATGTTGCTCGTTCTGGATCAACCAAAAGAGACAAAAGGGTAATGGTTGGTTCAATATTTCCAATGCATCTGATGGATTCTGGATTTAGATCTAACCCTCTATAGCTAGATGCCACTCGAGACTCAAAACCCCAATACTCCCCATCCCCAACCAATCCCCTCTGCAACTAACATTGAGTTCTGTCAATGCTCCCTCACTCCCCCACTCCTGTTTTTCAGGCCACTTCTACACTCTGTTTGATATTTTTGGATTGCTTCTCCATGTCATTTGATAATAAAACCCCCTATATATTACAAATATTATAGGCACATATAATAACCCCCTTAACCCTTAATATGTACTAATATAATTTCTGTTTTTTTTATAATTAATAAACCCCCAATATGAACGAACATGATATGGGTATTTTCCATCGGTGAAGTCCCCATAGGTCAAACAACCCAAGCTCATGGTCCCACAAGCTCACTAATATCTCAAGTAGGAAGACTTATGCATGCATGTTTGACGTGCAGTAAAATTTAAGTAATCCCACATATTCATAAATCTTGCAACCTCACGGGATCTGTCATTGTGAGGCAATCCATATATGTGTGCTCTCTCTCTCTCTCTCTCCCGCCATTCCAAGACCATGGTGACCTGCCCAAAAAAAATTACATTATATTTTGCATAAAATCCACTCACACATCAGCTGGGACTATCTAGTCTTCATTTCAAGATCCATTTGTGGGTTGTCCTACTACCAACCCACGGTTAAAATGCGAAATTACGGGTGCAAAGAAGGCTCCCTGTGGTTACTGCATGGTTCCTTTATGGATTGCATAAAAAATAAATTGGACCATGAAATTTTAAAATGGAAAGCATGAAATTAAAGAGGAGGGAGAGAAGAGGAAGATGCACTTCACGGATTTGAAAATGGTCCAACAGATTTTCCACAACGATCAATCAAAGAAAGGAGGTAAAATGTCTAAATTTGGTGAAAAACTTAAAATGGTATGTTTTAATTTGATTTTGAACTATTTATAGTAAAAATTTGAAATTTTTACCCACTTCGTATAGTTAAAATCATTTTTATGTTATTTGAACTAATATTATGTCTTTTTACCTAACTATTACACGTCCTGAATGATTCAAAATATGATTTCCTTTGCATTTAAGGTAGGACTTGGTCCCCACATCATTCTTTTTCACTGATATCTTATCCTCTATTGAACCTTAGGATCTATTTTAATCCATGGACTACAATTTATAACCACTCTTTACCTTGCAGACATCATTGTTTTTCTATGGTTAGGGACTCCTTTACAGCAGTAACCCTAGTTTAGAAAAATTTATTGTCTTTCTGGTACCCATACCATAGTCTGTTAGGTTGTGGGAGCCTTCGTAGTTGTTTTTCATGAAAAAACGAGCCTCATTTTGAATCTTTTTACCAAGATACCCCTGATTATAAGGATCCCCACCCTTATGGAGTTATCTTTAAGACCTGGTATGACTCCTTAAAAATGACTGGATTTCCTAGTTAACTTGTTTGTTCAAACTCGTTAAGGTAAACAGAACAGTCATCCACATTGGTGGTAGGTTATTGCTTTTTAGGAAAAAGTGGATTATTTAAAAAAATGGAATACTCTATTTTCTTTGGAATATTGAAGAGTATCTTCAAGCATAGTGTTATCTATTTTCCGGACCTAGAGGACTAATCTTACGGAAAAGGAACATGTTCGAGCTTAGTTTTTTCTTTTTCGTGCTTTGGACCCAAACATGAAAAATATTCTGAGCATACTTCATGTTTTCGTCATGTTCGTTAAACTCTAGAACAAAGCATTGAGTTTATTGTTGTTTGCCCCATTCTCGTGAATAAATGAAACTTTTCAAGTGATCTTTCATTCCTTCACACTCGTTAAACTAAGGCTATATGATGCTTTTGAAGGTGTGCCGGTTTGGTGATAGTTTACTCCTTTTTCTGACCTTACTGACTAAGTACAAAAAAGGTATACCTTAGTTCTTCAGAGTCTAAGAGAGTTCTCGTGTGGATTTTTTTATACTTTTTCTGACTTCAGAGACTAAATTTACGAAAAAACACCCCCCTAGAGTCTTCTTTGGATTTTTCAGACTCTTAAAACTATGAAAGTATCGACAAGCATTCTCTAATTTGGGCTCGTAATATCCACAAATCGATGACATATCAAGCACCATTCTCTCTCCTCTTCAAGCTTGTTAAAAATGAAGAGATACTCGGGTTTACTTTCTTGGGCTCGTTAAAACTTAACAAGAAAGGAAATGAAGAATTTCACTCTTTGGGTTATACGTATGTTGGAAACATGTCATCCTTGAACAAAGCACCTTTTGAACCTCGTGACACTCATGTCTCAGTTTTTCACCTCTCATTTTAGCTATCACTCTGAGTTATTACTCCTCCACTTGTCCTTTATACATGAGGAATTTTTTTAGGTCTCCTACATAACAGATAACTCTAGTTGTGCCATCTGAAATTCTAAAGCTACCTTGGGTCATCTTTGTGTCGTGCTCATTGTTCAAGGATCCTTACTTCTATCTGGTCATCCTTATGCCCATCATTTTCATTCCTAAGATCGCATTGTGTCTACCTTCAATCATCCAATCTTCCAATTACTCTTGTGATCTATTGAAGTATTCATTTCCTTTGTCCTCACACCATGACTTCCAATCAGTATCTCCTGAAGATGAATACCTAGAGTTCTGAAGATGGTACCTTAGGATTCACTACTCATATTGGTGAAATCCTTTGCTTTAGTTTTCAGCATCATTCATTCATTGACACTCTAATGGATTCCTTCCATGTTCGAATTCAGCTCACATATTCACATGGTAGGATTTGTACTAGTTACTATGGATTTGGATGAAGACCTTAGGTTACAATATCTATAACATAAATTGCGCAAGATTTTTTTATGTTCTATGATACTCTCTACATATTTTGAAGAATCACCATTGTATATTGTGGTTTTGATCCACCATTTTAAACCATGCATGGCCCTATTACCTGTACTATATGATGTAATAAAATACTGTAAAGGAGATAGTGTTCCAATTTATTGACCATGGCATCCTCAGTAATGATTTTGTACATGACTTTGATCTATTTGTTTTAGGTACCTCTCTAAAACCTTGGTAACTGATTTTATCCAAGATAAGAGATTTGTAATCTATTTCAGTCATCAATTCCCGCTAACCTCATACATTATATGGCATCTATTATACTGTGAAATGGAAATTCTCGGTTCGGGTACTGACACTAAGCATGTCGGTACACAAAAGGACATTATGGATAGAAGTTTCCAAAAACCTATAGATGATGCCTCATTAGACTTTGTTCCTTCCAGTTAGGGGAAGCATCTTAGAAGAGAAAGGTTATGCTGGAGGAATACCTTTGGAGATTGGAGCAAGAGAACTCAGTTCTTGGTCAGCAGAGGATGACTTGACTCAGATAGAGGTTGTATCATTCCCCGTTACTTACTAATAAAGAGAGATTTAATTGATGCATCAATGTTCTTATATGTTATGATTTATGAAATTTATTGTCATCTTCTTTATATGAAATTATAATGTTTCATTCATCTCTATATAACATCTAAGAGATTTGTAGGAAGGTATCTATCTCTTTTGCATATGTGGATGATCTCAAAGCTTCTGGATCATTTGGAGTGAAGGTTTAAAGTTGGGACCAGCCTTCATAAATAAGGTGCATATGCTTTCTGCCTTTTTCTCTCTCAAATATCTAGATAGTTGTATGTCTGTAAGTTGAATATTTGTATGTTGGTGACCCCAAACCCTTGTGTCATAAGGTATATTTTCCCTGAACAACAGAACCTTGTAAGACTTGCAACAAGGGTTTTTTCTTAATTTATTAAAGATAGTTTTAAATCTTAATACATAAATATATATATAATGAGTTAATAAATTTTTAAAAATAATTTTAAACCTTAAAACATGAAAACTATAAATATTATATAATGAGTAAGTAAATGTTTAGTTGCAATTAAAGTAAAAAAATATGGGATGACATGGAGGCAATGCCCCATGTGTATAAATATGGAATCTAGCAGATTAAATTGTTTGAATTTATGTAAGTGATTAGAGCTTTAGTTCTTCCACCACTCTATAAATTTTGTTTTATCTAATCAGTTCATATAAATGCACATTGAACATTGACACAATTCAAAATGTTATGGCTGATTTTTATTTCAAATATAGAAAAAAACATCAAATTGCACCCACATTTTTGTCAAATTTAAGTGATGCTTAAATTTAGTCATATGTAAATAGGTATGACATCATTACTTCGTTGTTAAAAGTTTGACTGAGGTTTAAATAAAAAATCATGAAATAATTTCCCACTCTATCTTGTTGGGTCGTACTTTAGTCCCTCCCACTTGGGTTTATATTTAGATCTTGGAAAACCAGTTCTCTCCCTCTTTACTCAAGCTCTAACATGTATCACTTTGACCATATAACATGTTCAAATGACCTTTTCAGTCAAACAATATTTAGTAGTATGCTATTGGATGTATTTGTAGGCTTGGAGGTTAGGTTCTTTGTTTCTATTATTCTTGTCCTCATCGCCATCTACTCCTATTTGAGTCTTTGGTCGTGTCTTGTTGTAACATCCCTTTTCTACCCTGACTTGAAATACAGACATAAGTACCCAGCATTGTAAGTATCGATTCTAGCTTCCTAAAAATTGTGAATTCAATTGATAGAGTTAGGAGGTTGAAAGATCGACATGACAAAAAAATGATTGGGGACAAATCCACTAGGGGGAGGATTAGTTAGATGGAAATCTGTGTGTTTTAGAGGTGTCATCTAAGTGTCATAGGCACCTAAAGGAAAAGATAATTTGTGTGTACTTGATAACTTAATATTTTAAGTTTCTTGTTAAGTCAAAGACATTGGTGGTGTGCCACAAGTGTTTAACATACAACTAATTATTGTTGAGAATCTTANATTTTAAGAATACATATCATTGCAATTATTTAGTATGTCTTGCACAAAATATGAGTGCGCGCCTCTGTTTACATTATGATCATAAATATATTTAAAAATAACAAAACAAACAAATGTAATTGCAAAATAATCAATGTATGAATTTTTTTAAGGCTCGTATCATTCACCCATTTGGAAGAGGTGGATAAGGGAGGGAAGTGTCCACCATAGGAGAAGAAATCAGTGCAGATCAAGGAGGACACATGAATGTATTTTGCTAACATTTAGTTCACTTCCTCCATTTCGAATGATCGCGCGAGTGTAAAAGAGTTTTGCATTTATTCTATACCAAAAAGGAATGGATGTGGGATAGTTATGGGGAACCAATTAGGTATTTGGGAAATCCAGGATTGTGGAATGGTGGATATCTTGAAGGAATTCAAGCCTTATTCCTTTAAAAAAAGGTTGGAAGGGGGAATGGTCAAACTATACCGAACGGGGAACCCATTCATTGATTCCAATAAAGATCTTAATCCCTTAATATTGTATGCATTCCAATCTTGTAAGTGATTTCATCCTGATCCAGGTCTTCTATGTTGGTGTTTTCAATCTTGTATGTGTTCCAATCTTGTAAGTGATTTTATCCTTATTCGAGTGTTCTATGTTGGCGTTTTCAATCCTATATGTGTTCTAATCTAATATGTGATTTCATCCCAATCTGGGTGTTCTATATTGGTGTTTCCAATATTGTATGTGTTTCCATCCTAATTTGGGTGTTTTGTATTGACATTTCCAATCTTATATGTGCTTCCATCGTGATCCAGGTGTTTTTCACTGGAGTTTCCAATCTTATCGATGACTTTGTTGTATATCTTTTACAGATCCATGACTGTGTTGGATGATCTTTTATAGATCCATAACTACATTGGATGATATTTTACATATCCATGACTGTGTTCAATATCTTCTACGGATGCATTACTGTGTTGGATGATGTTTTACAGATCCACGATTGTGTAGGATGATCTTTTACATATCCATGATTGCATTAGATATCTTTTATAGATACATGACCTCGTTGGATGATATTTTGCAGATACATGATTGCATTCGAAGACCTTTTAAAACTCCATGACTTGTATGCATTTTAACATTTGTCTATTATCTTTACAAATACATTTTCCTTGGTAGCATTGGATGATATTTTATAGATCCATTATTGGTATGTGTTTTCACTATTTTTGTTTCTTTTATATAGATCTGGGAAAAACACGTTTGAAATTTAATTCCTCGTCTTCGTTTTTTATAGATCTAGAAAGATTCGTTGTATGTGTTTTGGATGATAAATATATGATCCATCTATGTATGCATTTTGATGTTTGCATTTAATCTTACTTACAGATCTAGGAACCTCAGTATACCTTTAATTCCATGATCATGTTTCAAATCCTTATCTAGGGAGTCTGCACTTCAAATCCTTGTATCTGTTTGATTATACTCACAGATCCAAGGGATGTTACTAATGGTTAGAAATAATCTTAGCTTGAGTGGAAAGGGATGTTACTAGATCTTATTAATTAAATTTTAAACCCTACCTTGTCCAATTAGGTGGGAATGTGATTTTTATAACCAAGTTACCTTTTGAACCTTGAAGAGGTTCTCATTATATCTCACCTTAGTGGATTCGTCACCTAGATCGGGGTGGCTCTTGGAGGAATAACATACACCAAATAGAGTCAATGATAGGAAATTCGAAGTCAAGATTTCAGTCCCTTAAGTCATACTATATTTAAATAGTAACCCTTAATGGTTAGATTTGATTTAAGGAATTATTTTATTATTTTACAATCTTATTGTGTTCTTCATTATGTCCCTTATGATTGTAAAGTTATTTGATGATTTATAATGCTCCTAATAATTGATGAACTAACATGATTTTCTACAAGTGTGACTGCAGAGAATGGGTTCAAAGGGTAAGTTGATCAAGCAAATTGTTAATACCATGGTCCTGACATGGAAAGGATTTGGACTATTTGATGAAAATATTGTGGAGCTAATAAAATAGTATCCTTTTACATGTATACTTATTTACGAATGCTCATATCATTTAATGTTTCTTGAAAGGTTATCATAGAATACATAGAGATACTTACCCTATTTACTTTTATTATTGCAAAGATTGAAGCTAACTCATATTGTTGTTTTCTCAGTAGCTGATTTAAGAAATTCATACGACATCTCTTACAATTTATGCCTAGGATATCAGGTATATTACAAGTGGTATCAGAGCTACGAGTTCAACACTGGACCCTTAATGGGCCAATATGATGAAAATAGATAAACTAGTGTTTTCATTTTGCAGAAAAGACGATTGAAAGGGAAATGAAGGAACCATGAGGGAGTTCATGATTGGGAAAAGTGATATTATGTTGGTTCAAATATCTAACACAGATAAGTTTTATTTTATTATATTGTTAATAATATTTTCTCACAAACCTATTAGAAAATCATGCAAGAAAACTCCTACTATAATGTTATCCATTCCATTTTGAAATTAAGATATTTGATCCTAACACATCAGCTAAATAAAAAATATAAATCTTGGTCTAATTATGAGAACCCTTTAGGAACTGAAACAAGTCCTATAATTTTAATAAACCATATAAGCTTTTAGGTAACACTATTTTAACTTTATGAAATTGGTATAGCTTTTTTATTGTTTGCTATCTAGTCGGATACCTAAAATTGTAACCCAAGATTCTAAGGTGTCATGACTTCCTTGAGAAGAGAGTTGTCATTTTTTTAGAGTGCCATTATCATCCTATAGAATGAGATCTCCAAATTATGATATAGAAGTATACATTTACAATCCCGGGATAGATCTACACCTTTGAAGAGATATGGTTAAAGTACTGTCGTTCTTTCATTTTCTTCTTTTAATATTTTTCTTTGTATTAAATAAATTAGCAACATATGAATCAATGGATAGTGTGAGAACGATCATTTGTTTTGTATTATGGTAAATGTAGGGATGAATCAACACACTCCTAAATAAACGAATGGTGTTCTCTCACATAAATCAAATTATAATCTCTGGATTATACGTTCATTTTATAAATGCTTATATAGGTCACTAAAAATTCTTCCTGAGAGTGTTAGAACCAACACTAGAACCTAGAAATATACAAATGCTTCATCTTTCAAAACCTGGTATCTACCTCATGATCACCTAGTCAACTTTTTCTTACCATCATATTTTCAACAAGCACATGTAGCCTTTCCATATATCTAATTTAATATAGATTTTGTACATCAAGTTAAAATCCCCAATTACCAAAATGAATGGGAATGCTCGAGAGATAGATTGTCGACATCCTAGAAATTAGTTGGTTTTAGAAACAACCAAGTCTACCCTCCTTGATATTGATTGCATTGACAACCAGTCAGTAATTTCAATAAAAGAGGTTTGGTGTAAGGTTCAATCCAACTAGTACACATTAAAACTCTCAGGAAGAGTCTTAGGTTTGGCCTTAACCTAAAATAGGAATGAAACTTGGAATAAATAAATAAACATGCACAATGCGCCCCCCACACACACATATATATAAGCATCATGTGAAACTCAGTCATCACTTCAAGGTCTAAGATAAGATTACCTTAGTTGACGCTTTCATTAAATATAATCTAAAGAGTGATGGAGATAAGTCCTTAATTGGAAGTAAATGGGTACATTTGATTATATATTGTTTCATTTGTATTTACATAAATGGGAAACATATGTATACTTTTGAAATTTCATGTAGATAGGAAATCCATAGTTGAATTAAAACGTATGGTTACATGACAATAAGGAATTCGAATGGTTTTAGTTAAAATCACATTAGAATGGCATAGATGCATAATATGTTGGAAAAATCATAATTGATGTTGAAGTCGTACGACTTTTCATAACTGAAACAAAATTGTTTTCTTATTGTGAAATATTTTGGTACTTTGCCTATATGTATGTACTTCACTGAGTTCATATTATCTTGAGATATAATTTTGGATCTTTAGTTGACCATGGAATGGATATAACATAAAATAATCTTTTGTAGTAGTTAAGTTATTTTTGCCATCACCATAGTTCATGAATTAATATACTTAAAATTGGTTAGTATTTGGTTATAGTGAAGGACAACAAAAGTAAAACGTTATTTACTATATAAAAGAAGATGTAATCTCAGATGTGAACATGCATCATTCTAAAGTGAATGTCATTCATAAGTTGCTAATTATGTTTTTGAGTGTCATTATATTACTAAGTGGATGCCAAGTGAATGTAGGATGTGAATGTTAAAATTATTGTAAAGTAAATTTAGTTTGGTTGCAATAATACAATTGTTTTCAGTGTATCCTTTACATATAATTGCTGGTGTGCAAGAAAATTTTAAGTATTAGGTCATATACATGAAGGATATTCCTTTATGATTATTTTGTACATTTTGCATGATTTATGAAATTGGGAATCAGATAATATGACAACAGGTCTTAAAGTTATTCCTTTCAAATAAATTAAAAATGAAACTAGGTTACTGATGGACTTGGACTAAAGTGCAACTAAGTTTGTATGGGTAGGAAAATTTGTTGTTCATAGATGTTAGAGAACTAATCCACCTTATTACCATGATCATACACCTAGGATATATTTTCATTAGCTTTTATGCTATGACATATCGTCCAAAACTAGGCTATGTTGATCAACCTTGGTGTATTGGGTGTTTTGGACTCTTAATTGCATTGAGGTACTCTGCCTTGATCATTATAACTACCCATGCACCATCATTAATGATATATCATACCTTGGTGTGCTCCTCATCCCTTAAATCATGGAAAGAGTTTGAGCATAGGCGCTAGTGCATTTATTTGGTGGTTTTTAGCTCTCCTTAGGAATTTATTGCTTCGTAGAGAAACTCCCACTCACCCATGTGCTCAACCATGCCTATACTGCCCTCATTTATGTCTTGGAATGATCCATCCATGTCCACATAGGAATTTGTGACCATTTTGTATGGTTTGGGAACTCATTGGTCAACTTGGGGAGGTTTTGAGGTCAAATCCTAGACTGAAAAATATATGCATCCAGATTTCCTCCAAAGGCTAACGATTTATCCCTAATGTGATATAAACCTGATCCATACATATTTAGATGTTGGAAAGTCATAAAAAATATGTTATTGACTGTATTTGTATGTGTTAATTTCACTATTTCTACTATTTTTGTGCATAATTGTGTGTAATATCAAATTGTGAGAATACCCTTAGCTCCTAGATCCTATTGTAAATCAATTCTCACATGGTATCATATTTATTTGGAGATGCAAATCAAAACCATAGTGTTTGATTTGTTGTTTAGGTCATTTTCCAGAAAAAATCAAGTGTTTGCATTGCATGTACAACCAATGTTTCTGTCACTCGGTGTGCAAGCAGAAATGGAGCAGACTTGTGTATTGCTTACTCTATTCAACTATTTCAAATGGAAGGAAAAAATGGTGATCTAGATAAGGTCAAAAGGCTTGTTCAAAGTCACCATGGGGACTGAGACTGAGCTCGACTCTACTCTGGAAAAATCAAAGTACTTCAACAAACTTGATGAGGATTTAGGATGCTTTAACTCAACATTTCAAGATACCTACTCTTCCATGTAAACAGTCTGAGAACACCCAATGAATTATGGATAAAGATCGAGTCATTGTTTGGGAATGCTGATGAGATGAGAGGACACCAACTCGAAAATAAGTTGATCTCACTGAGCACAACTCACTTTGAGATGATCCAGGACTTCTTCACCAAATTCAAATCATTGGTGCTTCAGCTGAAACAATGTGGTTTTGAAAAGAAAGAGGCATATCTGATCGTTTCCATACTTTTGAAGCTAGGGATAGAGTATTCAGTGTTTGTGTAAACGTTCCGCTATAGCAAGCTCATAGCTTGAAATTGGAGGATGCCATCACTAGCAGACTTCATGGAGTCATTGAATCAAGAGAAAGACAAGCTAGTGCAAATGGGTACCATCAAATCTAGTAATGATCAAGCCCTTGCTGTAGGAGTTTCAAATCCATCAAAAGGAAAGAAGAAATTCATAGATTCGAAGAAGCAAGAGAAGAAGAAGTAGGAGAAGCCCAAATATTTAGATGGGGTTTTGAATCTAGAAAGGACAAGGAAAAGAAGAACCAAGAGAAGAAAAAATGCACTTATTGTCACAAAGGGTAGCATCTAGAGAGTGCTTGCACGAAGAAAACTATTGACATGATGGCACAACTTCTTGATAAGAACAACATCCCAGTGCTAGAAGGCATAGGGAATAAAGATGGTGGTTCAATCTCAAACAACAAAGAAAGGTGCCATTCTCTGGTTGTTGGTTCTTCAAGCTCTTCTTCCTTCATCTTAAATTCAGGTGCCTCTAGGAACATGGCCTCCATCCATGATTCCTTTTTTTCCCTACATCCTTACAGTGGTCCATCCATTCTAATGGGTGATGATTCAGAAATACAAGCCAAAGGGATTGGCAATATTAGTATTGAAGATGGGTAATTCAACAACGTGTTGTTTGTGCCTGCTCTAGCAGTGAATCTACTCTTTTTCTATCAAATTACACACACTGAAACATCCAAGAGAGTAACACTTACTCAAAATAATGTAGACATATCAGAAGTCTTTACATGCCAAGTTGTGGCAATGGGTTTTGTTGACCATGATTCGAGAATGTACAAATTCTTTCGCTTCCTTCCATACTCATAAGGGAATGCGCTCCTATCACATGCCAATGAGACAACTAAGTTATGGAATGAGAGATAATTTCATCTCAACTATAGGCGCCTCTAAGCACTAAGCAAGGAAAGCATGGTTGAAGGGAGTCCTACCATTAAGTTTTCCAATGGAACATGCAGAGGGTGTGTAGTGGGAAAGCATGTTGAGCGCAGATATGAGAAACGAAACGCAAGGAGAGTTTTACAAGTGCTAGATTTGATCCATTAATACCTCATAGGGCCTCTTCCCACACCCTCATATGGGAATTCAAATTATGTGTTGACCTTCATATATGATTTCTCAATGTACTGGTAGGTGTATTTTCTCAAGCTAAAATATGAGGTTTTTGAGACTTTCAATGTGTACAAAGCTTTAGTTGAGAATGTGTGTGGGAACAAGATCAAGGTTATTAGGACGATAATGGTAAGGAGTATGTGAATAATAATTTGTAGCATATTTTTGAAGAACGTTGCATCCAAGTGCATCATTTGTTTCCCTACACACCATAATAGAATGGTGTTGCAGAGCACAAGAACAGGGCTCTCAAGGAGATGGAAACCTATATGATGGAAGAAAATTATTTGAATCCTAATATATGGGATGAATATATCAACTATTCTCCATATGTCCAAAACAGAGATCCATATAAATATTTGGATGGAAAAACTCCATATGAGGCTTGGAGTGGTCACAAGCCCAGTGTTTCTCATTTCAGGGTTTTTGGCTCAAATGCTTGGGCTAGGATTCCTCCCGAGAAGAGAAAGGAGTCCATTATGGTTGTATATTCTAAATATGAAAAGGGATGCAATATATTTGATCCCTCATCTCAGAAAACATTCATTGAAAGGAGTGTACAGTTCGAAGAAGATCCCATGCAGGAGATCGAACTAGCTCAAGGGGAATGCTCAAATCCTCCACTCCATGATGTTGTAAGTGATGAAAATTCATATAATTTTGTTTATTTTGATATTGATTATGATGATGATGACATGCATTCATATAATGACTCTCCCATTCAGCTCAAGTGGGTTGAGAAAACCATTCAAGCAATTGGGGATCTTGTTGGAGTTCCACTAGACTCTAGAAAGACTAGATCTCAATTTCTCAATGCCTTATCCACTTGTGAATTGAATATTTATGAGAGATGCTTCATGATGGTTGGATAAAATCCTCAAAAAAATCAGGAATCATCACTTGACCTAATATGGAAAACATCCATGCAAGAATAATTCAATTCATTGCAAGAAAATGAGACTTGGGAATTGGTTCCCTTGCCTTCCAAGGGGAACTAGTGCAATGTAAGTGGATCTATAGGAAAAAGGTGGGTGTTGATGGTTATTATATAAAGTATAAGGATAGTTTGGTTTCTAAATGTTTCTCTCAAGTCCAAGGAGTGGACTATAGATAGATATTTGCATCGGTTGCAAAGATGGACTCTATCAGGCTAGTTTTACCCATTGTTGCATCTAAGTGCTGGTAGGTTCACCACATGGATGTGAAGATTGCATTTCTTCATGGTGAAATTCATGGGGATATATAGATGCAGCATATTTAATGTTTCATTCATGACCCTTCAGTTGTTTTCAGGTTAAAGAAGTCTCTCTATGGCCTCCAGTAAGCCCCCAAGGCTTGGTATGCCAAAATGGACAATTTTCTGATATCGCGTGACTTTGAAATATGTAAATATGATCCTAATGTGTATTTGCAGAATGTTGGTGATTTATTGTAGTTCATAGTGTTGTATGTTTATGAAATTTTTATTATAGGTAGCTGCACTAAATAAATTGGATCAATTAAGTCTTCTTTGCAATGTTAATTCTCCATGTCTAACCTTAGTTTGTTGATACAATTTCTTGGATTAGAAATTGAGAAATATGAAGCAGGGATTAAGGTAATGCAACCAAATTATGTTGAAGAACTGTTATTGAAGTTTAAAATGGCTTAATGTAAGGCATGCATGTTCCCATTCCACTCAGGGATAAAACTAGGTGACTTTGGTGCATCTCCATTGGTGGACAACTCGTTGTACAGACAACTAGTTGGGATTTTGTTGTATATTACACACTCTTGAACTGATTTGGAATATATTGCAGGTTTTGTTTCTAGATATATGAAGGGGCCTCATCTGATCCATTGGAAGGCTACAAAAAGAATCTTTCATTATATGCAAGGAACCAAACACTTCGGCGTACACTATGTTGTTGGTTCTCAATTAGAACTAGTTGGATTTACTGATTCTTATTGGGATGGAAATTCCATTGACCAAAAGTCCACTTCAGGTTATGTTTGCATGTTTGTGCATGGTCCCATATTTTTTTCAAGAAAGAAACAACACACCATATCCATCTCTTCAGTTGATGCTGAGTACAGAGGAGCAGTGAACACAGCTATGCAATGTGTGTGGTTGCAAGGTATTCTTGGGAACTTGGATTAGAATTTGATTCACCCACAGTGATTTGGTGTCACAATAAAAGTGCAATAAATATTTCCAATGATCTAGTGTCAAGATAGAGGACCAAACACATTGAACTACACATGCACTACATCAGGATCTTGGTGCATGAGCAGGTGATATCCTTGCAGTATTTTCCATCTGTAGAGAAAACTACTAACATCTTCACCAAGAGTTTCACAAAGAAGAATTTCACCTATATGAGATCCCTTATTGGAGTGGGTGACACATGGTGATGCCTGATATTCACTTTCATACTTTTATCCATGTCCATTTTATAGGGGAGTTTTTTTTCCCATGAGATTTTCCTCCTTACCTTGATTATATGGACAAATAACTTTTTGTGTGGGGTGACTTGCACCTTAATTTCCAAGGACTCAATAATACGTACTAAATTATCCTTAAGGGGGGGTGTTATATCACTAATCCAACTTAGTTCCATGATCATACCCCTAGGGTACATTTTCATAAGCTTGTATTCTATTTCATATGGTCCAAAACTAGGCAATGTTGATCAACCTTGGTCTATTGGGTGTTTTGGACTCTTAATTGCATTGAGATGCTCCACTTTGATAATTTTGACTACCCATGCACCCTCATTAATGACATATCATACCTTGGTGGATTCCCCATCCCTTCAATCATGGAAATTGTTCTACCATAGGCGTTATTGCATGTATTTGGTGGTTTTTGGCTCTCCTTGGGAATTTATTGCTGCCTAGAGCCACTCCCACTCACCCATGTGATCATCCACACCTATCCTACCCTTATTTATGTCTCAACACATAGAATCCATGTACACAAATGCATTCATGACCATTTGGGATTGTTTTGGATCTCATTGGTCCACCTAGTGGGGGGGTTGAGGTCAAATCCTAGCCTTACACATGTATGTATCCAATGGCTAATTATTTCTCCCTAATGTATTATAAACCGTATCTAGGCATATTTACATGTTGGAGAGTCATAACAAACTATATTATTGACTACATTTGTATGTTTTAATTTCACTCTTTCTACTGTTTTTCTACATAATTGTGTGTAATATCGAATTGTGAGAATCCCCTTGGCTCCTAGTGAAACACATCAAAAAATCGTAAAAAAAAAAAAAATTCATTACTTTTACATTTACTTAGAAAATTTCTATGTTTTACTTTTTTTATTTTTAATATCCTTGTCATGTTGGTTACGACATGTTTTGCTGATGATTACGATGGCTATTTCCTTCTGGAACCTTCATCCATGTTAACGCAGGTGATGTAGTTTGTTTATACCTGTTTATTTAATTATTTATCTTTATGATAGGATGCATTAGCCTAAGTCATGGGATATTGTTCATGTATTGACCTATCCCATCAATTACATTATTTTTACAAGGCCTTGTCCTTACCATAGCTTATACTATGGGTGTAAGGACCTGCCCCTAACCATGAGAATCTTAGGGTTTGTAAGCACATGGTTCTCCATACAGTGACGTCTTGATATTAATAAAAAGTGATGGTTTACATACTATTTTGTTTGCATGACACTACATGTTTATCTCTTAATGCATTTCTTTATAGCCCTTCAAGTTCATGGTGTAAATGCTATGTCATATGGTTTTCACAATGATTTATGGATTACAATGCATAAACCCATACTATCATTACAATATAGTTTTAATGTTTTTAACACATACTTCTATGCTATGATTATAAATATTTCCAAGACCTTGGCCTAACCTAGTGCTAAGGTAAAACAATCAATTCAAAGATCTTTTATTATTGATATGTTTTGTTTATAGTGGAAATGGGTGTGGATCTAGGCATATCCCATGATGGAATTATGTGCCATAGCCCTATCTCCACAAAGGTTCTAACATAAATATATATATATATATTGATACATGGTTTGGTGTTTGGTGTTATGTTATAAGGTTTATATCATGTACCCATACCCCATTATCATGCGGAATAAAAAAAAAAATCAAGAACTTTTATTGTCCATCAAAACATAGGGCATGGTCGCGAGCCACTTCTCGACGTTTCCAAAACTGTCATGCTTCCTCCCATCTTCCATTGATCAGCTCAATGATTTGTAGGGAAAAATATCAGAGGAGATCAGATGATGAAGAGAAATGCGATGAAAATCAAAGATCCTTAACGGTCCTGCAGACTGGAACCAAATCGATAGTTCAGAATCCACCCGCAAAAATCAATGGTGCGGATAGCCCGAGTTGCGGGGTAGAAAGTTATGAAAATGGAAATATCACTTCCCACAACCCACATCCCACATTCCACATTAGGAACAAATCAACGGCGGACAATCATCACACGAAGATCGATGGTGCAGAATGTTGATGTATTTGTAACTTCGGAATGTATTCATCTATGTATCTTATGTATTGTAACCCGATGTTTATTATGTGATGTTTCTATTAGGTATTTGAGTCATGTTGTCATGCCTTGATGTTCCGATCAGGAGGATCAATAATGTAAACAAGTCATGTCAAGTCATTGTTAAAGTCCCCACAATTTCGAGGCACTAGAGTTATTATACACTCATAGAGATGTAGGCTCTAGTAAGTAATTGTTAAGTTAGGCTGACATGATTGAGTGCACTTCAAGTGAACGGAAGAATATAAATAGAGAGTGAGAGCCTCTCTATTTATCACTTGCAACACATCACTCACTCACTGAAGTGTGGCGCATTAGTGAGGAAGGAAATACACTGGCACTAGACAAGAAGAAGACTACTGCTGTCGAGAGTGCATCTTACTGTTTTGGGATTTTACTGTTTTGGTGCTAATTCTATCTCTGAGGAAGTTGTGGGGTTTTCTCCTTTATGGTTTCCCCGAGAAAAACTCTTTGTGTCTCTTGTCTCTTGTGATGTGCTTATGTTTTATTGATGTGCTTGTTATTCTCTCAGTGAAAAGATCCTAAGATCATAATGTTAGCTTATTTGATGAAAAACTAACATGGTATCAGAGGTAACCTGAGAAGAAGACATTGAACAGCTACAGAAGCTATGGATTCTTACTTTTTGGGTCTCTCTCCACAATCTATCAGCAAAATTATTCTAGGATGACTCTCAATTGAAGGGTGCATCTTTCTGTCGAAGCGAAATTCGATTCTAAGCATTTTCAGTTTTTGATGTGGAAATTAGGGATTTCTACAGAAGAGGAATTTTTGAGTAAGACCAGCATAGGATTGTTCTCCTCGTCAAAACCGAAGTTTAGAGACCTGGATCAAGAAATTTGGTTGGGTGAAACTCCAGGAAAGTCAAACCCTAGTTTGACCCTCAGCTGGAAAAACCCTAAATACTATAACTGTTATGTTTTGGTACAGTCGCTATATTCCAAGGTTTGCGAAGTCTCAAAAGCCGAAAATTGTAGGGGCCAAAACTAAAATCCTGATGAACATTGTGTCCAAAAATAAGCCTCATATTCATTATATTTTGGAAGATATGATCCCTCAACATTAGGGTTCCAGCCTCTTCCAGAAATCATCCATAAACAAGACACCTGGGTAGAATTGCAATATCTTGGGCTACAGAGGTCCAAATGGAATTCCTGAAGATGTTATAGAAAGGTCACAGAATTTAATTTTGGTGGTATTAATATAAGACTTAGAATATGAATCCGTGACACGTGGCATGCCATACAACTTCACTGTTCTGAACAGTCCTGTAACAGGTCACCTTGGGAAAAGGATCATAAATCCAAAATGGTGAAACCAATTCTGATGAAACATGCGTTGTTAGATCAGGGACATGCTAGGTTACCTAAGTGAAAACTTTCAAACATAGAGGAACATTAATTTCAAATATATCATAGAAACAGTAACAGGCATTTCTGCAGAAGAAATTGGAAAATTAGGGCTTCCTGTTCCGGGAGCTTCCCTCCACTGTTTTCAGAAAAGGAGTACATTGGGCAGCTCCATTTGAAGAGATCTATCTGTCTATCCAATCAGATCTGAAAGATTCCAAGTTCTGAAAATTAGGGTTTCTATGACAAACCCTAGATTAGCCAGCTCCGGAACCAGGACGGACACCTCAAATAGGTAAGATCTAATCTATTGCTATTTTCATTTGAGGTTCTCATTTCAAAGTAATCTGCTTAATGATAAGCTTGGTGAAGTTCATAACTTCCAAGCATAGAAGTATTTGATCTCTCTGAAGAAAATGAATTGGACACTTACATGAGTAGAGAGGTTCCAATTTCAGAGGGAGATGAGGCTAGAAGCCTTACACAAGAAGAACTTGGTCAAGGCCAAGAAGATCATGATTGATTCAGTCACGGATCAACTTGTACCACAAGTGTCTTCCTTAAAGACAGCAAAGATGTTTGATTCCTTGACCAAGCTATTTGAAGGGAAGAACATAAATTAGAATATGACCTTGAGAAACCAGTTGAAGAATGTGAAGATCCAGAATGCAGAGACCATGCAATCATAAGAGTCTCTCCAATCAAGAACAACTTGAAGCGGTAAAAGAAGAAGTGAAGAATGCAGAAGTGGTGATGGCCACCTTGAATAGCCTCCCAGGATCATGGGATTCGTTCATGCAAGGAATGTGTGGCAGAAGGAAGTGATTACTTTTAGCAGACTTCAAGAAGAAGAAGAAGCTCGACTCATAAGAAGAGAAGAGAATATGGGAGCAACTGAAGATCAAGCTCTTACCATCCAAAGAAGATCCCTCAAGCAATGAGGAATATGAAGAACTCAACTCTTGAAGAACTTCTTATCCACCTTAGCTTTTGGATAAGAAACGATGCTATTATGAATGAAGAAGACGATGAAGCTGAAGACTCAAGAAGGAGTCTACCCACGAAACAAATAAAGATAAGTATTGAATTGTCATTTCATGATATTGTTTTGTTATGCATTTGTTTATATTCAGTGATTGTATCATGCATGATAGGATCTTTGCATTAATGACAGTATACTACTAATATGCATGTGATGGGTAGGTAGCTCATGGTGCTATACAAATTCTCCATTGCTACTTATCTAGAATGAAACCTCTTTGCTGACATATTGGATTAGTGCACAATCTCAATGTTGTCCTAGTAGAGATGGAAGGCATCTAGAAAGTTTTAGTGAGATATGGATGAATGTTGTATTGGCTAAAATAGTTGCATAATCATATATTTATGCATAATTATTTGCCAGTATGAATATTCCTTATGAAATGTTCTAACCATACAACTACATTTGACTTGTAGGAAATACCGCATACATAATCGCCTACAAGCAAAGAAGAATGAAGACTTGTTCCGAAGAGCAAGTGACCACATTTCAAAATAATATGACGAGTGCAGTGACATCATTGATGTAGAACCTTCCAGCCACCAAGAATAAAGGGAAGACCAGTTCAAGAAGAATGATGTCTAGGATGCAGTATTGAATCATGAAGAGAAGTTCATAGTTCCATCATGCAATAGACGGAAACATCATGGGATACAAAGCAAGATTCATAGCACGAGGCTTCTCATGAAAGAAGGCATTGTACGAGTTCAGAAGACACCCATGGGAAACACATACATGATGATATTGATGAATATCTTAACCTTTGCTACAAGGTTGAAGATGCAAGTCTATACACTAGATGGTCACATAGAATATTAGTAGCATAGGAAGCTACTTGTCACTCCGGTACAGAATGTTTCAGTGCATAAAGTATAGAAGATAGAGGGAGTATGATGCTCCGCTTCAGAGGGAGTGACTACAGAATATCCTGAGGTTCGACATGGTACGACAGGATGGGCATATTACTGATGATTCTAGGCTTTACTGAGAGTAAAGTGGATTCCAACCTTTGCTTCAAGGTTGAAGGCGAAAGACCAGTGATGCTCCTATTATGTGTCGATGCACTATTGTTCTAGGCATGGAGGTTTGGCAGAGTGTGGATGGAATATTCCTTGGACAAGGGAAGTATGCAGTGGAGATCCTGAAGAGGTTTGGGATGATGGACTGCATGACTATGGCCACAGCTATGGCATCAAACCTGAAGCTATTGAGTGTTACTTCATCAGAGACGGTTGATGCTACGATGTATCATCAGATGATTGGGTCATTGATGTACCTGAGACCAGATATTTGCTTTGCTGTGAACATGTTCACCTGATGATTGCAAAGCATGCAGGGGTACAGTTGATTATGGGCTCAAGTACGATGCAAATCAAAAGATTAAACTAGAAGGTTATGTTGATTTAGATTGGGCAGGGAGTGCCATCGTCAGGAAGAGTACTTTAGAATGTTGCTTCAGTATGGGATTAGGTGTGATCTCTTGGTTTAGCAGGAAGTAATCCTGTGTGGCACTGAGTACAGCTGAAGCAGAGTATGTCGCAGCTTGTTCAGCTAGTTGTGAGGTAGTATGGCTATGGAAGCTACTGTCTGATATATTTGATCTCCAGATGGATGCTACTTGTATATATTTTGACAACCAGAGCTGTGTGAATTTGTCAGAGAATCCAGTGTTCCATGACAAGTCGAAGCATATCGAGATCAAATATCACTGTATCAGGGATATGGTGCAGAGAGGAGCAGTGAAGCTCCAGTATGTTGCGATAGAGGAAAAGATATCTGATGTATTGATGAAGCCATTGGCTAGGTTGAAGTTCGAGTACTTCAGAGAGAGACTTGGTGTTCTCCAGATCGAGGTTCCCTCCAAGAGAAAGTGATGAGACCCATAGCCATTCTGACATGGTGAGAGGATTGGTTCCTTCCATGGTCAGATGTAAGGGCTGAGCCATTCTGTCATGGTGAAAGGATTTGGTTCCTTCCATGTTAGATATGAGTGCTGACTGCCATTCTGGGAATGGAGGCACCTGGTCAGTTACCAGGAACACTCAGTCAAGGACTGAGAGAGCCATTCTAATGAGTAGGTCAGATATAAGGGATGAGCCATTCTGTTCATGGCTAAAGGATTAAGTTCCTCCCATGGCAGATGTGAGAGCTAGCCATTATGTCGAGTAGGACATATGTAAGGGCTATCGCCATTTTGATGAGTAGGTCAGATGTAAGGGCAGAGCCATTCTGTTCATGGCTAAAGGATTTAGTTCCTTCCATGTTAGATGTGAGTGCTAGCCATTATGTCGAGTAGGACATATGTAAGGGCTACTGCCATTTTGATGAGCAGGTCAGATGTAAGGGCAGATCCATTCTGTTCATGGCTAAAGGATTTAGTTCCTTCCATGTCAGATGTGAGTGCTGGCCATTCTATCGAGTAGGACAAATGTAAGGGCTACTACCGCTCTCCAGGAGAGTGGAGGCACCTGGTCCATTACCAAGTAGCTCAGTCTGGGACTGGGGGCCATTCTGACGAGGGTGTAGGATTCAGTTCCTACCAATTCAGATGTGAGTGCATGCCCTTCTGACGAGTAGGTCAGATGTAAGTGCTGAAATCTTCCATCACTGTGATAGGATGTGTTCTTGTCTGGATGGGAGTCTTTCATCACTATGATAGGATGTGTTCTTGTCTGGATGAAGGTGGGAATATATTCCATCACTGTGATAGGATGTGTTCCTATCTAGATGGATGTGCCTTTCTGACGAGTAGGTCAGATGTAAGTGCTGAGCCTTTTCACAGATGTTAGTGATGTGATGTCCTATCATGCTGGTGAATGTGAGTGCTGGGCCTTTCTGATGTGATTATAGGATTGGTTCCTATATGATTAGATGTAAGTGTTGGGCATGCCTTTTTGATGAGTAGGTCAGATGTAAGTGCTGGAAGAAGACCTACATGATGGGTAGGCCTACAACCAGCATGAAAAAAGGGCTGGCTCTGTAGAACTTCCTGTGATGAGAAGAATCATGAGATAGCACTAGGGATGATCTAGATTGAATAATGATTGAGATCCAGTGATGAAAGCCAGCGATGATCTAGATCAAGTGATGATCCAGATCCAGTGATGATGATCCAACAGTGTTGATCTAGATCGAGTGATGATCTAGATCGAGTGATGATCTAGATCCAGTCTAGTGATGTTGATCCAGATCGAGAGATGATCCAGATCGAGAGATGATCCAGATCCAGTGATGATGTTCCATGATGATCCAGATCGAGAGATGATCCAGATCTAGTGAAGATGACTTGAAGATGAAGATGACTTGAAGAATCAAAAGACTCAATATGCAATTGACGAGATGATCCAGTTGATATAGAGAAGAAGACCAGTGCTGAAAATTGTGTCGAAAGAATACCTTCCTAGTTAAGAGGGAGTGTTGATGTATTTGTAACTTCGGAATGTATTCATCTATGTATCTTATGTATTGTAACCCAATGTTTATTCCATGATGTTTCTATTAGGTATTTGAGTCATGTTGTCATTCCCCGATGTTTCGATCGAGAGGATCAATAATGTAAACAAGTCATGTCAAGCCATTGTTAAAGTCCCCATAGTTTGGGGGCACTAGAGTTATTATACACTCATAGAGATGTAGGCTCTAGTAAGTAAATGTTAAGTTAGGCCGACATGATTGAGTGCACTTCAAGTGAACGAAAGAATATAAATAGAGAGTGAGAGCCTCTCTATTTATCACTTGCAACACATCACTCACTCACTCAAGTGTGGCGCATTAGTGAGGAAGGAAATACACTAGGACTAGACAAGAAGAAGACTACTGCTGTCGAGAGTGCATCTTACTGTTTTGGGCTTTTACTATTTTGGTGCTGATTCTATCTCTGAGGAAGTTGCGGGGTTTTCTCCTTTATGGTTTCCCCTAGAAAAACTCTTTGTGTCTCTTGTCTCTTGTGATGTGATTATGTTTTATTGCTGTGCTTGTTATTCTCTCAATGAAAAGATCCTAAGATCATAATGCTAGCTTATATGATGAAAAACTAACACAGAAATCTAAATTTGCAGGGCTAGGAATTGCGGGAATCATGACACCATGATTCCACATCCCGTCTCCCGCAAGTTGCGCAAAGGATTTTGTGGAAGGGAAAATTGCGGAAACCACGATTTGTGAAATGATATTCCACATCGCGCATCCCACAAACTATTTAAATGAATATTTCTAGAAGGAAACCTAACTTTTTTTCACTTAAGTCTTGGATCAATCTGATCATTCAGGCCATTACCGATCTGACCAATCTACCCTGCAACTTAGTTCGAAATGAATTGATGTAAACATACATAGATTCCTATAATTGTAGTTATTCAAAGGAACAATGCATCAATTCAACATAGGAAAATGTTCATCACATTCCATCAAGCAGTTTACAATACAAGAATACAACTATAGAGAATAACATAGACAAGAACACTTATCATGAATAGAACTTGTCAAGCAACCAGCTATGTCACTGCAACGTTCCACCCAACTATAGGCCAGTGTTCTCTTTATTCTCTCAGCAACGCTGTCACCCCCGAGATGGGAATGATCTTCCCCAAGGAATAAGGAACACTAACAGGCTTCACCCACAACCAAGGATAAAATTAAAATTCAGTCAAGCCAACACAATTGAGTTTATCAGACTTACACAGGAAGTGGTTTACACTTAGCCAAATTCACATGAGACACAACCAAGATAACATATGGGTTTATCAGGCTACCATCCAATCCATCCTTCCAGTTGGGTTTATCAGGCTGTCTAGGAGGTGGAAAGACTGACTGTTAAGCTAGTGAGCCCAACCCCAGAGCTATGAACACCCACACCAGATCTATCCCAATTTCTATACAATTGCACACCCAACATAAGAAAGCATTCCCTTCTCTGCTACACAGTCCCTCAGGCCATGCCTTCCCTTCCAGTGCTATTCAGGGCATGCAAAGAAGAAAACCAACTTTCTAGATTGGTCTGTGAGGTTCTTTCACACACCAGGTTTATCAAGCAATTCAAGACTCTATTTCCATTCCTTCAATCAATTCAAATGCCAAACATGGATGCACACACATAGGGATATCCATCCTGGGAATTATCAAAACGTAGTAGATGCCATGGATTACATACACACACAGAGAAATTTACAAATTTCTTAACATTGTCGGTGCCAGACTGATTGCTGCAAAAAAAAAGGCCAAAATGAAAAATGTTGCCAGTATTTTAAAACAAAGGCACAAAATCATATTTAGGGCATTCTATTTAGGAAAGAAACTAACACACTAGAGAAAATGTGAGCAGAACAAATCCACACAGGAAAAACCAAAACGTGCAAGGGAATAGATCTGCGGACAGGAGAAAACAATCATGATGGTTCAGACTCTGAGTAGTTTTTGCTTGTTGGCAGCTGCGTTCCTGCTTAATTGGTTTTCAAAAAAAAAACATTTTGTTCATTCCAATTCGTGAGGGAAACTGAAACGCTGCCGCATGAGGGAAAGGTAGTCATTTTTGGTGTTTTCTTGCCCAAGAAATTCAAAAAACAATTTTCCCAATGTGGGGCTCTGCCCAATTCGAATTTCCCCACTCTTCCAATCCCCCACTCCCTCATTTTTAGGAAAAATCATTCCCCCATCTCATTTAGTTGCATTGACATAGCCGGCTATGGGTTTTAATTAAAATTGAAATTTTAACATAATGTTAAGCTTTTTAATGTTCAGCTAGCATGAAAGAAAAATACCATTGGCCACACCTTAATTGTTGAAACATAAATACTAAATCAATGGTGGGTCTTTTTCGTATCTCCACACCATGATTATTTACATCATTTATTTAAATGCAACGGGGTCAAACCTAGGGTGTTACATTCCCCTCCTTCAACAACACTTTCCTCAATGCTTTACAACATTGAACAAAAATGCTTGCGGGTACTGCCCTCAGCAATCCGTAGATTCGAACAAAAATGGATGTGTCATTCGCATGGAATCCTATAGCTCCCACGTAGCTTCTTCAGGACCATAGTGCTCCCATTGCACCTTCACTTGTCCTATTGCTCAGTTCTGGAGCATTGTGACCTTTCTGGTGAGGATGTGCATAGGCTTAATTTAGAACTCTCCCTTTGGTTCCACCTGAATCACATCCCAATTTATAACATGGTTAAGATCATGTATATATTTCTTAAGCAAAGAAACATTAAAAACATTATGAGCTCTAGTGCTAGTAGGCAATGCAAGTCTATATGCAACTGGCCCTATTCTTTCAAGCACTTCAAATGACTCACAGTATCTAGGTGACAACTCAAAACAACTTCCAAGTTTCAAGGAAATCTTCTTTACCTTCACTCTGAGGTAAACATGATCACCAACACTGAACTCTATGTTCACCCTATGCTTATCTACATAAATTTTCTATCTATCCTGGGCTGCCTTCAAATTCTACCTGATCTTTACAACTTCCTGCTCCATCTTCTTGAGCAATTCTGGACCAAGCACAACCCTGTTCATTGGATTATCCCAAGTCACTGGTGTCCTACACCTTCTACCATACAAATATTCATATGGACTAATCCCCAAGGATACATGTTGTCCATTGTTATAAGCAAAATCTACCATGTGTAAATAATCTTCCCACTGTGTTGGTTTGTCCATCACATACATGTGAAGGATGTCTTCCAATAGCTGGTTAACTCTCTCGGTCTATCCATCAATATAAGAATGGTAGGTTGTGCTAAAATTCAACTTTGTACACAAATATGCAAACAACCCCTTCCAAAAATTGGAAGTGAACTTGACATATCTATCAGAGACTGTTGCCTTAGGCAATCCATGCAGTTTGAAAATATCCTTCATGAATATCTTCGCAATGTCATCAGTCTTGTGCATAGACTTAACTGACATAAAATGTGTTTCCTTTGTCAACTTGTCTACCACAACCATGATGGAATCATGTTGTCTCCAAGTCATTGGAAATCATGTAATAAAATCCATGGAAATAATTTCCCATTTCCATTCTAGGACTAGCAAAGGCTCCAACAAACCTGCTGGATGTTAATGCTCAACCTTCACCTACTAACACTTCATGCACCTTGAAATATATTCAACCATGTCCTTTTTCATTCCTGGCCAAAATGCTGCTCTCTAGCTTTAGCAATTGTCTTTTGATATCCTGTGTGGCCAGAATATGGAGCTTGATGGATCTTGTCCATAACAATTGTCCTCAAATCTGCTACATTTGGAATATAAATTATGTTCTTCTAAGTAATAATTCCATCTTCTTCCAATTTGTATCCCTCATACTTCCTTTCAAATCTTTTATGTTGCAAGTTGTCCTTGACTTGCGCATACAATTCATCTTCAGCAACATGATTAGCAATCTATTGCCTCAAATCTGTTTGAAAAATTTTAAGAGATGCCACATGCATTTCTTGCACCTTCCTTCTGAGTGCATCAACTACCTTATTCTCTTTTCCCTTTATGTGCTTGATTTCAAAATCAAACTCACATAAAAACTCCAACCATCTTGCTTGCCTAGCATTTAGAGTAGGCTGATCAAACAAATACTTTAGACCACAATGGTCTATCGTTAGCTCAAATATTCTTCCCATCAAGTAATGTATCCATATCTTGAGACCATGTACTATGGCTTCAAGTTCTAGATCATGAGTGGCATAATTCTTCTCATGCTCCTTCAATTTTCTTGACTCATAACATATCACATGGTTGTCCTGCATAATAACTCCTCCAAGTCCTTGGACACATGCATCCGTACATACAACAAAATCTTTCTCTAGGTCTGCAACTTTTAAGATCAGTGCACTTGTGAGAAGATACTTCAACCGCTGGAAACTTTCTTCACACTTCGAGGTCCATTCAAACTTTATCCTCTTCCTTTGCAAAGAAGTGATAGAATGTGCATCCTCGAAGAATCATACAATGGATCTCCTGTAGTATCCTGCAAGCCCCATGAAAGATATTACCTCTCTCACATTTTTTGGAGTAGGCCAATTCTTAATAGCTTCAATCTTGTTGGGGTCTACAGATAAACCATCCTCTGAGATAATTTGACCCAAGTACTGAATTCTATCCCTATAGAAGTCACACTTGCTCAACTTTGCATACAGCTGATGTTCTCTGAGCAATTTCAATGTTAGTCTCAAATGTCCTTCATGCTCTTCTTCATTCTTAGAATAAACAATAATATCATCAAGGAAAACAAGAATGAATTTGTCCAAATACCTGCTGAAGACACTATTCATTACGGCACATAAATGTTGTTGGTGCATTTGTGAGTCCAAATGGTACCACTACAAACTCATAATGTCAATACCTTGTCTTGAAGGTTGTCTTATGAATGTCTTCGTCCTTGATTCTCACCTGATGGTAACCAGACCTCAAGTCAATCTTGGAAAATACCTTTGCTCCTTTCGTTTGATCAAAGAGGTCATCAAATCTTGGCAAGGGATATTTGTTCTTCAACATGACTTTATTCAGCTTCCTGTAATCAATACACAATCTGAGTGTACCATATTTCTTCTTTACAAACAGAACCGGTGCTCCGCAAGGAGACACACTCGGCCTAATATACTTTTTATCCAACAATTCTTGCAGCTGCATCTTTACCTCTAACATTTTCGGTGCACTCATTCTGTAGGATTACCTTGACACTGGTACTTCTCTTGGTACAAGTTCAATTGTGAAATCTATGTCCCTGTTTGGAGGAAGTCCTGGAACCCCATCAGGAAAAACATCCTTGAACTCTTGCAACACAGGATAGTCTTCCATACTAGGAGTTTCATTCTCTATTGTCTCCTCAGTAATGCATACAAATGACAACCTTTTCTACATAACTTCTTTAACTGCATTGCTGAAATCTGCCTTATCAAGATTACCTTTGGAATGCCTCTTACAAATATCAGGTTCCCTTCTTCATCCATGCATGCATAAGTCTTATTATAATAGTCAAGCTTCACTCTATGAGCTTCTAACCAGTCCACTCCAGTGATAACATCATAGGAACCAAGTGGTAGAACATTCATATCTACATAAGTAACCAATCCATTCGTCACCAATGGACATTTCTCCACCACTTCCTTAACTTTTCTCTTAGTTCCAGTGTCTAGCTGAACTAACCATGAATTTCTATGATTTTCTTTCTTAAGGGCACAAACCTCCACTACACTAGGAGAAATATAACTGTGAGCAGAACTAGGGTCAATCAAAATAGAAATAGATTTCTCAACAATCTTACTTGCAATTTCAACCACCGTTGACTAGTGATCTACCTAGCGGTCTTCCAATGCTGCATATATTCTAGGTATGACCCTTTCTACTTGTCCCACTATTTCTACCTCTTGAATATTGTATGCTGGCCTTGCATTCTTGCATTCTCATTCTCAAGTGGACTGTACCTACGCATGTGGGGTCCTCCACATTTCCAACATTGGAGTGGTCCTCTATTCTGCTATGGATATTTTGGCTTCTCTCCCATCACTCTAGCTGGATTCTTCTCAACTTTTGTTGGTTTCTTTTGTTGATTCCTAAAGTTAGAGGGTTTGAAACCTTTCTTCCTTTGATCATACTTCTCACTCATTTTTTCCTTCCATGTTTTCTAGTAATTCGGCTTGTTTTTTCTATGCTCATAGCAATACTTAGCTTTTCTTATTGCTTCTTCCAGAGTTCTAGGTTCATAGAAGTCAATCATGTCTTTGTATGACTGAGGCAGTCCACTCAGAAAACATTGGATCTTCACCTTCTCATCTTTAATATACCAGACATACCTCGGCAATTCCAAGAATTTGTTTGCATACTCTTCCATAGTCTGTTGTCCCAATCTCAGGTCATGGAACTCTTTCATCTTGTCATCATAGTACCAATCAGAGAGGTACTTCTCCTTGAAATACTTTCAGAACTGCTTCCACACAATCTTCCTTTCATTGATCTTCTTTACTTGTCTGAAATTCTCCCACCATATGGATGCTCTTCCAATTAAATTGAAAATGGCTACCCTATCTTTCATATTTCCAGAATAGTCTTGGACTTGGAAATATTTTCTCATCCCAAGAAGCCAACCTTTAGCTTCTTAACCAATCTTTATCTCACCATTAAAGGTAGGAGGCCTTGCCTTCTTAAATTCATCTCGTGAGTGGTTTTGGTAGTGCCTATTTCTCTGATTCTTGTGAGAAGAAGAACTTGAATCTCCAGTGGACCCTTCAGAGTCGTATGATTCACTAGGTGATCTCTTTCTTATTCTAGCAGTGTTCTTACTCCCTTCTGGATTTTCTGTTCGGTCCTCAAAATTCATATTTCTCTGAATATCTATCAAACCTTGCAGCATGGCTACGTTCAACTTATTCCGCTCCTCCTGAGCCTTAACCAATATTTCATTATCTGCCTTGTAATTCTACATTTCCGCCATTAGGATTCCCATGGTGGCTGCAAAATCTAGGGGAGTGTCTTGTAATCTTATCCCATTAGACTCTATCTCAGCATTTCCAACTTGGACACTATCCCCCATAGCATCTTCCTCATATGCATTAGCGTTTTATACATCATCATGCATGTTGTCGGTTCTCATAGCTGAACCAAACTCACTTTACCAAAATGTACTATGACTCTGTGAAATGTGTTATCAACACCATTTGTTAGATACACAGTGATTCAAAATCAAAACCATTTTACTTATTGTCACCTAGCCTATCTAGGCCAAATGTTGTAACTGACAACTTTGTGAACTGATTTTCGACCCATCCAGGCCCAATACTAAAACCCGCAGCTATGATACCACAATGTAGTGTACTACAAGTTGGTATCAGCGGGTACTTTAGACTGCTTTCCAGCCAATCCATGCCCAATGCTGCAACCCGCAGCTCTGATACCATAATGTCATGTACCCATACCCTGTTATCATGCGAAAAAAAAATTAAAATCATCAAGAAATTTTACCGTTCATCAAAAAATAAGTCATCGTCACGAACCACTTCTTGACATTTCCAAAAATGTCATGCTCCCTCCTGTCTTCCATTGATCAGCTTGACGATCTGTAGGAAAATATCTCAGAGGATATTGGACGACAGAGAGAAAACGCGACAGAAATCAATGATCCTGAATGGTCCCGCAAACTGGAACCAAATCGACAGTTCAGAATCCACCCACAAAAATCCATGGTGAGGATAGCCCAAGTTGTGGGGTCGGAAGTTATGAAAATGGAAATCTCACTTCCCACAACCCGCATCCTGCATTCCACATCGGGAACAGATAAACAATGGACAATCATCCCGTGAAGATTGACGGTGCAGAAATCTAAAGTAGGGCTGGGAATTGTGAGAGTCCCGACACCGCGATCCCTCATCCCACATCCCACAAGTTGCGAAAGGGAAAATTGCGGAAACCACAATCTGTGAATAGACATTTCACATCCCGTAGACTGCGTAAATGAATATTTCTAGCAGGAATCCTAATTTTTTTTCACTTAAGTCTTGGATTGATCTAATCATTCAGGCCATTACCGATCTGGCCAATCTACCCTGCAACTTAGTTCAAAATGCATTGATGGAAACATACATAGATGCCTATAATTGCAGTTATTCAAAGGAACAATGCATCAATTCAACACAGCAACATGTTCATCACATTCCATCAAGCAATTTACAATACAAGAATATAACTACAGAGAAATACATAGACAAGAACAGTTATCTTGAATAGAACTTGTCTTGCAACCAACTATGTCGCTGCAACATTCCACGCAACCATAGTCCACTGTTCTCTTTAATCTCTCGACAACACTACCACCCCCGAGCTGGGCATGAGATTCCCCAAGGAATAAGGAACACTATAAGGATTCACCCATATCCAATGATACAATTAAAATTCAGTCAAGCCAATTGTATCATACTTACACAGGAAATGGTTTACACTTAGACAAATTCACATGAGACACAACCGTGTCAATAGATGGGTTTATCCGGCTACCAGCCAAGCCATCCTTCTAGTTGGGTTTATCAGGCTATCAAGGAGGTGGAAAGACTGACTACTAAGCTAGTGAGCCCATCCCCAAAGCTATGAACACCCGCACCAGATCTAGCCTGATCTCTAAAAAATTACCCACCCATTACAAGGAAGAATTCCCTTCTCTACTACACAGTCCCTCAGTCCATGCCTTCCCTTCCAGTGTTATTCAGGGCATGCAAAGAAGAAAACCAGCCTTATAGATTAGTCTATGAGGTTCTTTCACACACCAGGTTTATCAAGCAATTCAAGACTCTATTTCCATTACTTCAATCAATTCAAATGCCAAACATGGATGCACACACACAGGGATCTCTGTCCTGAGATTTATTAAAAAGTAGTAGATGCCAAGGATTACATACACACACACACAAAAATTTACAAATTTTTGAACATTGTTGGTGCCAGACCGATTGCTGTGAAAAAAAATTCCAAAACGAAAAACGTTGCCGATATTTCAAAACAAAGGCACAAAATCATATTCAAGGCATTCCTGTTTAGGAAAGAAACTAACACACTAGAGAAAATGTGAGAAGAACAAATCCACAGAGGAAAAACCAAAACGTGCAAGGGAATAGATCTTCAAACAGGAGAAAAAAATCATGATGGTTCAGACTTAGAGTCATTTTTGCTTGCTAGCTATTGCCTGCCTGCTCAATTGGTTTTCAAAAAAAATGTTGTGTTCATTCCAATTCATGAGGGAAGCTAAAACGCTATCGCATGAGGGAAAGGTGGTCATTTTTTGTGTTTTTTTGCCCAACAAATTCAAAAAACGTTTTTCCCAAAGTGGGGCTCTGCCCAATTCCAATTTCCCCACTCTTCCAATCCCCCACTCCCTCATGCTTAGGAAAAATCATGCCCCCATCTCATTTAGTTGCGTTTACATAGTCGGCTATGGGTTTTAATTAAAATTGCAATTTTAACATAGTGTCCAGCTTTTTAATGTTCAGCTAGCATGAAAGAAAAATACCATCTGCCACACCTTAATTGCCGAAACATAAATGCTAAATCGATGGTGGGTATTTTTCCTATCTCCACACCATGATTATTTACATCATTTATTTAAATGCAATGGGGTCAAAACCGGGGTGTTTCCATTTTGTTATATTATAATATTTGTTATGCTTCTGATGATCCATGGCATAGGTTATATAATTGGCATTTAAACAATATCCATGGTTAGGATTCACAATAATTTGGAGGTGTAATTATTTGGTCATGCAATCAATGGTACTATTGTTTGACATTTAAACATGTTTTGGATATGAGTTGGCAATGCAACCAAGCCCACGAGGCAGCATGAGAGTGAATATCTTCCATACACCTAGATGGTGAGATCGTTAAGGTTTCATAGGGTTTGTGAATGACTTAAATCTGTTTGAGATCGAATTTGGTTTTGTTTCTTGTCGGAGGCCAGTCGAGGGCCGAGCTCTGGTCTTTATTGTTCCTGTTTGGTTTCTACATTGTTGATGGCATTTTTATGGTTCTTTCCAATGTAACATGTGCTTCCCAGTATTCCTCGATGGTTTTCCAACCCTACTGGAGCTCCAACAAGCCTCTCCATGCTTCCAACATGCAAACAATCTGCTCCAGCAGGTAAACATTGACTTGTTACTTTACTTCTTTGTTTTACTTGGTTTACAGTGCATAGTTCCAATTTTCTTTCACTAGTATGTTTCTTGTTGAAATATAGGATGCAGAGGGATAAGGGTGCTCGTAGGAGTCGATCCCTGGCCCTCATTTCCATATTCCAAGGTAGGGGTTTCAACCTTCTTTAAGAATTTATTACTGGGTTTTAAATAAAAATTACAATGTTATGCTATTTTGACTGTAAAATGGACAATTGCAGATTTCAACACTAGAGAGGGATGCGACACAGTCACCTCCTCCTAGGCCCATGTTTCCAAATTCCTAGGTAATCTCCTTCCTGAACTTAATACAATTTCCTTTTATCAATCTTTAGACTTCAGTAAAAAATACAAATTAATACTCTGGTATGTTTTTTCGCACGTGAAGCTGAGTAAGGGCATGGGAACAAGGGTGAAGGCCACCGCTGAATTTGAGATAAGTTTCTCTTAAAAGATACAATGTTGTGATAGGAAACCGTTAGGGTTTAACTTACATTGTAGAGGCATCACAACCATTCTACCTTTTTCATTATCATATATGTATTTATTGATCTTAGCTTTCTTGTATAAACTATTGAAAGCATAAAAGATTTCGCCCTAGGGTCTGTGCGATTTTTGTTAATATTTTAAGCCTATGTAATACGTATTTTGATTCACAGCAACCATCCTTGGTGGTCTTATGACCGATAGTTTTTAATAATATAAATGTTGTTTCACTTGATAAATCTATTGTTATGATTCTTGTCCATATCATGGATGTAAACTTGTGTAAGTTGATGGTATCCATTAACTGGGCTTATGACCATCTTGTATGCATTCTTAATGCTTGTAAGATTTACAATACCCTGTAGGGTCTGTGACTATTTAAAATATGAATTTTTGGTTGGAAAAGTCGTGGCGGCCATTTGGCATGGCCTCACAGCCATAATATATAAGTGTTGCAATCTATGATATAGTTGATGGTTTATACATGTGATTTTTTTTGTGTTTGGTTTAGCTTTATTTAACAACAGACTGTATTTTAAGTAGTTACCTTTAAAAGACTTGATCTCATGATCTTTGCAGTGTATTGTAAATCTTGTGTATATTTGGTCGAGGCTCTGCCTCTATATAAAATTTGAGGTAGCCACGTTGTGGACATATGGCCCTATAGTTGTGGTGCTTATTGCGTTTATTTGAATACTATGCATAGGGTCCATGATCTCTTAACTGAAGTTAAGATCTTTATGTGTGAAAACTTGGTTGTCGATAGTAATGAGATCAGTTTTCTGATTATGATTTCAATGTCATGGATGTAGTTATGAAATCTAGTATATCAGTCAATAAAATATTTGATTCAGTTTTCCTATTATCTTGCACATGCTTAGTGGATATTTAATACAATGGGATATTCGATCCATAGGTTTGGTTTCGTCAATACTTGGAACAGTGATTCCATAGTTGTATTATGATTTATTTAAGATAGGAATATTAAGTACATACCCTAAAGAGACTCAATTCTCGATCTATGTAATCTTGCTAAGTGGATTATTTAAGACTTAACTTGACTAGGGGTTTTGTTTAGGAGTTAAGTTAATTATTCTTGTGTATGGATACTCAATATTGTATCATTGCTTTGTCATTATTAGATGTGTAGATCTTATTCGATTCGAGTACTTTGACTTAAATCTTATGATTTGTAATAATATTAATATTATTTAAGTGGATTCCATTTGTATACACTGAATCGGAAGATCTAGACTATAAACACGAATTATATCCTAAATACTTTTGTTTTTATAGAAATTGAATAGTATTATATCTGTATATACTTATAATAAGTGGTTTAATTGTAGGATTACATGATACAATCTAGAAATAGATGATTTTAAATTCATTAAGTGCAAAATTCAAATTTCGAAAGGAATCAAAATTATAAACCATTCAAACATAGCATAAGTAGGATAACTCAAAACAACTAGATTCTACACTAATCCTCTTCATATCTATGATTTAAACACATTCTACAAACATTTAAACATAAATTATTAACCTGGAACCAATGATGGGAAAACAAAAGTGGATAAGTTGTTCCTCCCAACCAACTCCGAGGTAAACCAAGTTACTTGCTCTAGAACCCTCGAGCCTGGTCGCTAAACCATAACAACAAAATGCTTTAATGCACAATCTCTTGCATTGACATATTTTAATCTACGTCCAATTCTAGCCTCATATTGCTTATGGGCATACTAATATATAGTATTTTCCTAGGACTTGGTCATTTATGAGCCTCGTGGTCTTTATCTCTCAAGTAGGAGTTGTGACCTAATTTTTGGGGATGATTCCTCCTACATCTTGAGTTCGCACTCAGTGGCATCTTCCACATGTTTTCTCCTCTTGTGGGTTAGCAAACACTCTTTAACAGCTATATCCGCTTTTGTCCCCCCTTCGGCATATTTTATTAAATAACAATGTTTTTATTACAAAAAAAATTATTCTTGACTTTTTTGTCAAAAATAATAAAATAATAAATATAATAAATAAAGTATTTTTCCAACAGAATTAATAATAATTATTAATTCAAGGGGTATTACATACACCTCCTCTTAAAGGAAAACACCGTCCTCAGTGTTATAATCTTTCTATTTTTATTCTTCCATTTCATCCTATTGGAATAAGTCTAGATATGCCCACGATATGCCTCTCACATATTACTTTCCATCTCCCAAGTAGCTTCTTCCGCACTAAGGTGCTTCCATTGCACCTTGACTTGTCTGATGGTACGGTTTTGGAGTAAAATTTCCCTCCTGTATAGAATGCACTCCGGCCCCACTTAGAACTCTACTTTGAGTTCCACCTGGATTACATTCCAATCAATCACATGAGAAATATCATGAACATATATTTTTAATATAGAAACATGAAACACACTATGGACTTTAATATTGGGTGGTAGGGCTAACTGGTATGCAATCGACCCTACTTTAGCTAAAATTTCAAATGGACCGCAATATGTGGGTGCCAATTTTGAATGCTTTCCCAGTCTGAAGGAATTTTTCTTGGGATTTACCGTTATATAGACATGATCACTCACCTAGAACTCTCTAGGAGTTCTTTTTAAATCATCATTAATTTTTTTCCTATCTTGGGAAGCCTTCAAGTTTTGTTGTACATGTTCCATGGTTAGTTCCATACCTTTTCAATAATCAAGTCCTAACATTAATCTATAAATTAGACTAGTCCATGAGATTGGAGTATTACACTTACATCCATATAGTATTTCAAACAGACTGATACCTGCAAAAACTTGAAAATTATTATTATATGCAAATTATTATTATATGCAAATTATATTAAGTGTAGGTAGTCTTCCCACTTACCTAATTTTTCCATGAAATACATCCTCATCATGTCCTCTAAGACTTGATTTACCCTTTTTAGTATGCCCATCTGTTTGTGGATTGTATGCAGGAATGAAATTTAACTGTGTTCCCAAACCTTTCAATAAGGCTTTTTAGAAGTTACCTGTATTTTTTTCTTATCTATCTGAGACTATTACTTTCGGTACACCATGTAACCTAAATATATCTTTCATGAAAATATCTGCAATGTTAACAACTTTATAGGTATATTTAACAAGAATAAAATGAGCATCCTTACTTAATTTGTCGACTATGACCATGATTGAATCATGCGGTGGAAAATTCTTTTGTAGGCCTGTTATAAAATCCATACTAATTGTTTCCAACTTCCATTATGGAATGGGTAGTGGCTACAACAATCCTGCTGGATGTTGATGTTTTGCCTTAACTTGTTGACATTCAAGACAACGAGCTAAGTATTATGCCACCTTTTCTTCATGTTTGGCTAGAAGAAATCCTTTCTAATCATATTGATAATTTTATGGTATCTAGGATGCCCTGAATATGGTTGTTTATGGAGCTCATTCAAAACTATAAGTTTAATTTATGTTATATTTGGTATGTACATCCTATTTTTATGCAGCAACAGTCCTTGTTTATTTAGGCTGAAATCTATTTTTACTTGGTTTTGTTCATTTATAGCACTCTTTACTTTTAAGATATGATATTCCCTATCAGAATTTTTCAGCACTTAGAATCTTATTTTCTAGATCAGATTCGTAGTTGCTTCTTGCAAACAGTAAATTTGCATGATGACTTAGAGCATCCACCACTTTATTTTCTTTTCCTTTTATATGTTTGATTTCTAAATCATATTCGCTTAAGAAGGATATCCATATTTCTTGTCTCACATTCAAATTTTGTCGATCAAATAGATATTTAAGGCTTATGTTATCAGATCTAAGTAGAAATGTCGCCATATTTTTAAGTAATGTCGCCATATTTTTAAGGCATGAATTATGGTAGCAAGTTTTGAATCTTGTGTCGCATAGTTTTTCTCGTGTTCTTTTAATTTCCTGGACTCATATGCCACAACATAATTTCTTCTAATAAAACTTTGTTTAGCCCTTCCTTGCAAGATTCAATACATAAGACGAAATCCTTGAATGGATCAGCAATATTTAAGATCGGGGTGGTAGTTAATAGATGTTTTAGTTTATTAAATCTTTCCATGCATTTTTCAGTCCATTCAAACTTTTTACCTTTGTTTTGTAATGAAGTTATGGGGTAGGAAATTTTAGAGAAACCTTCAATGAACTTTCGGTAGTATCCGTTAATCCCCATAAATGATATGATGTCGACTATGTTCTTAGGAACTGATCATTCAGTGATGGCATTTATTTTGTTGGGATCGAAAGAGATTCCATCCTTGGACACTACATGTCCAAGGTATTGAATCTTATCTTTAAAGAAATCACATTTACTAAATTTTGTGTAGAGTTGTTGTTCTCTTAGCACTTGTAGAATTATCCTTAAATGTTCATTCTATTCTTGCTTGTTCTTAGAGTAGATTAGTATGTTATCGATGAATACAACCAAAAAATTGTCTAGGTAGTTACTTGGGATGTTGTTCATTAAACACATGAATACAGCAGGTGTTTTTGTCAACCCAAAAGGCATTACAACAAACTCAAAGTGACCATAGTGGGTCCTGAATGCCATTTTAAAGATATCCTCATATTTTATTCATACTTGACGATAACTAGACCTTGGGTATATCTTTGAAAAGATAATTGCTTCGTAGAATTGATCGAATAGATCATCTATCTGGGGGAGTGGGTATCAGTTCTTAATGGTCATTTTATTTAACTATTGGTAATATATACATAATCTTAATGTTTCATCCTTCTATTTCACAAACAAGATCGGTGCTCCTTAGGGAGAGACAGTAGGTCGAATGTATTTTTTATCAATTAGTTCTTGTAGTTGTGATTTGAGCTCTGTAAGTTCTATTGTATTCATTTGGTACGGAGATTTTGATGTTGGTGCCGCTCTGGGTATCAGATCAATCATGAAGTCAATGTCTCCTTTCAGAGGATGTCTAGGGGCTTCTTCCGGAAAGATGTATTCAAACTCCTTCAAGCCTAGTATGTCTTCTAGTTTATGTTTATTTTTAGTTTTCATTATCGTTCATTATATAGACAACCAACACCTTACATCCTTTTCTTACTAATATTTTCATTTGTAACGCAAATATTTCTCTAATTGTAAACTTCCTAGGGATCCCTTTTACTTTTATATTGGTTCCATTATCATGAGTACATGTAAAGGTTTTATCGAAACATTTTAACACTACTTTATGTTCTTCTAGCCAATACATTCCTATTAATAAATCATATGATCATAAAGGTAGAATATTTACATTAACATGCGTAAGGAAATCATTCATAATCAATTTACAATTTCTAAGAAGACTCGTAACTTTCCATTTTGTACCAATGGCTAACTCTACTAGCCAGGTGGTACGTCCCCACCCCTCGACCCGACGGAGAGGACACGACTAAACATACTGACCCAGGAAACTAAGCCACATGAACATAAGGTATAAAATGCAGTAAAATAAAAAACATACATACATGGAACATATCATTCAATAAACATCGAAAGTAATACATGATATTCACATTCAAGCATTTCACATGTTCTTAGTAATTTAATTGCAGAGACAAGATAAACAAGAGATACTTATATTTAACAGAAGCTTGTCCCGCAACCAGTTACGTCGCTGCAACATTCCATCCAACCATAGGCTAGTGTGCTCATCAATCACTCAGCAACACTGCCACCCCTAAGCTGGGCATGATTACACAAGGAATAAGGGGAAACTAGCAGCCTCACATGTAACCAAGGATGCAAAAAAATCAGCCAAGCCAACACAGTTGGGTTTATGAAGCTAACAGGGAGCTGGAAAGGTTGGCTGCTAAGATAGTGAGTTCAATCCAAGAGCTATCAAAACCTGCACCAGAACTAGCCTGACTTCTAAAACATCCACATAAACCCCACACAAGGAAGCATCCCCTTCTCTACTACATAGTCCCTCGGGCTATGCCTTCCCTTCCAATGCTATTCAGGGGGTGTAAAGAAGAAAGCCATCCCCCTAGCTCTGTCTATGAGGCTCCTACACACACTATGTTTGTCAAGCAATCCCAGACCCCATTTCCACACCCAAAGATAGTTCAAAGGCCAACAAATGATATGCACACATCAATAACAGTTATGGACTGAAGGAAAAACACCACAGAGACCAAAATCGGGTATGGAAACTGGGTAGAAAAAACTCAGGCTAAGCAACTCGAATTCCAGAGTCATTTATGGCCCTAACATGGCCAAAATGACTTCAACAACACCCAAAATTCATGGCTTGGTTCTCCCACTTGTTGGGCAATACTAAACAACGAATTTCCCCACCGTGGAGAGGTTGAAACAACACAAAAACTCCCAGGATTGATCCCAATCACTGAGCATTGACAAAAACACTTCCCAACCCTGGGAAAAAATGAATAACACAACAAAGGACGTGAATGGTGAATTCCAGGAGCTCCAAAATCATGGGGAAGACCAAAAACGTGAATGCTTTCACACATAAGAAGTTCAAAATTCCTGAGAGAGCTCACGTGAAGGAAAATGGTGAGGATAACAACAAAAACCTGGAATCATGGTAGAATGGCCTACATTTTTAGGTTTTTACTTTACCAAGGAGTCAAAATAGGTTTCCCAAGAACTGATGGCTTCTCCAATTCGAATTTTGGATGTCATACCTTGCCCTTCCCATGCAATAACCACACCAACTGATTTCTAGAAGTAATAAATGATTAGGTGAATGAGACAAGAAAGGTAGTTGACAATTTGATGGGTTCTCCCTCTGACATTTGGATTTTCTCCATTGGCCCAAAGGTTTGAATATTTCCCCCCTCCTTGTCCTTAGGAAATCATGCCCCTTCTCATTATTGTTGCATTGACATAGATGGTGGTGGGTATTTTTGATTAAAAATGCCTATTTACATGATGTTCAATTTATAATGTGCCTGGCTAGCACAAAATACCATCAGCATCGATTTTAATCACAGAACATATAATGATAATCAATGGTGGGGATTTTTCCTATAGCTCCACACCATTATTAATTACAATATATACATCATATACATTTAATGCAAATGGGGTCAAAACTGGGGTGTTACACCATGACTTATCAAACTTTTCCAGTACTAATTTGCATAATTCAACTATTCTAGGTGATATATAAATCAGGCTTGCACTTGGATCAATTAAGATAGAAATAGGTTGGTTTTTTATCATACCTTCAATTTCTACCATAGAATTCTGGTGATATGTTTGCAAGTTTTCCAATTCTGTGCAAATTCTGGGCATGCTCCTTGCCATGTCCCCGACTGTAACTTCTTCTTGGATAGAATGTACATTAAAATAATTTTTCCTTACTGGGTAGTCCTTAAAGTAGTGTGGCCCTCCACACTCCCAAAACTTTAAGGTTTATTTTTGTGCTAGGTTCTTGCTAAGAACAGTAAAATGTTCTTTTACTGCAGAATTTTGGGATTTAAAGACTTTATAGTTATTACCCTGATATCCCCTGTAGTTATTTCCTTTGTTTTTATGGAACTTATTTTGCTTCTTTCTAAGATCAAATTTATTTGGCCTTTATTCTTCCAAGCTCATATATTTTCCCTTTTATTTTTGTTTTGGTCGTAACAAAAGTTTTCCTTTCTCATCGCTTCCTCTAGCATCTTTGGATTGTCATACTCAATCCGTTCTTTGAACATGATAGGAAAACAATTGAGGAACTATTGTATTTTAGGTTTCTTATCAATTATGTAATGAACATAATGAAGTAGGCTTAAGAACATACTGCATCGTTCTTTCATCCTCATGGCTCCTAGCCTTAGTGCATAAAATTATTTGGCCTTTTCTTCATAATATTGTTCTGATAAGTATTTTATTTTAAAGAGCTTCTTAAATGTTTTCCAAGTTACATATCTATCTTTTATCCCCTTAACCTTGTTTATGTCTTGTCACCATATATCTACCTTTCCAGTCATATTATAGATGGTCATTTTAGACTTTAATTCATCAGAGTAGTTGTATATCTGAAAATACTTTTTCATTCTAAACTACCAGGCTTCCGCCTATCCCCCCTTCTCAATTTCCCCATGAAACATGGGTGGTTTAGTTTTCTTAAACTCCCGAGATATTTCCTCATAGGTTCTATATTTATTTTTATTTTTGTTATTGTCACTGCATTCGCTTGACACTTGTTGTTTTTTGTGATGTTTAACTAATTCTTCACTAGAAGTTTTAGATTTATGGCTAGAAAATTCCATCTTTCTGCCCTTTTGTTTGTAAGGTGCATTTTTAGGTATTTCTTGTTCAAATTCTTTATTTTTTATTTTTCATCATTATGGATCTTAGCTAACAGAATATCATTTAGTTATTCCTGGGCCTTTAGAATTCACTCATTATCTTCTTTAAATTTTCGTAATTAAGACCTTAACTCTCTCATAGTTCTTTCTAGTTCAAATTTATGATCCTAACTGTCATTTAAGTCTACCCAAATTTCTCCATCCCTTAAGTTACCATGTTCGTTATTTAAAGGATTTTTTGGGTGGCATTCCTCTTCTGTAGACATCTTTGCATTTGCCATGTTTCTTGCAAAATATAGTTATTATTCACTTTGTTGTTTGCAAGAGAATTTAACCAAAATAAAGTAGAAGTTAGTTGTTTTTTATGTAGCAGTACTAATGTTGAGATGATTTAGGCCTAGTGTTTTAACTGTGCTTTGATACCATTATGTAACACACCTAAAAATCGTAAAAATAAAATAAAATTACATGCATTACTTTTACATTTACTTAGAAGATTTCTATGTTTTACTTCTGTTATTTTTAATATCCTTGTACTATTGGTTACGACAGGTTTTGTTGATGATTATGATGGCTATTTCCTTCTAGAACCTTCATCCATGTTCACCCAGGTGATGTACTTTATTTATACCCATTTATTTAATTATTTATATTTATGATAAGATGCACTAGCCTAAGGCATGGACATTGTTCATGCCTTGACCCATCTCGTCAATTACATTATTTTTACAAGGCCTTGGCCTTACCACAACTTATACCATGGGTGTAAGGACCTTCCCCTAAGCGTGAGAAGCTTAGGATTTGTAAGTGTATGGTTCTCCATATGGTTACCTCTTGATATTAATAAAAAGTGAGGGTTTACATAGTATTTTTTTGGCATGACACTACATGTTTTGGTCTTAATGCATTTCTTTACAGGCCTTCAACTTCATGGTGTAAATGTTATATCATATGGTTTTAATAAAGATTTATGGATTACAATGCATAAACCCATACTATGCTTGTAATATATTTTTAATGTTTTTAACACGTAGTTATATGTTATGATTATAAGTATTTCCAAGGCCTTGGCCTAACCTAGCACTAAGGTAAAAGCATTGGTTCAAAGATATTGTATTATGCATATGTTATGTTTAGGGTAGAAAGGGGTGTGGATCTAGGAATAACCCATGATAGCATTGTGTGCCATAGACCTATCTCCACAAAGGTTCTAGCATAAATATATATATTGATACATGGTGTGGTGTTCGATTTTATGTTATAAGGTTTGGTTATATTATAATATTTGTTATGCTCTGATCATCCATGGCATAGGTTATATGATTGGAATTTAAACAATATCCAAGGTAAGAATTCGCAATAATGTGGAGGTGTAATTATTTAGCCACGCAATATATGGTACTGTTGTTTGATATTTAAACAGGTCATGGATGTGAGTTGGAAGCGTAGCCAGTCCCATGAGACATCACAAGAGTGAATCACTTTCCTACACATGGATGGTGACATCGTTAAGCTTTCTTAGGGCTTTTTGAATGCCTTAACTCTATCTGATATTGCATTTGTTGTTGTTTCTTGTCATAGGTCAGTCGAGGGATGACCTCTGCTCTATGTTGTTCATGTTTAGTTTCTACAATGTTAATGGTGTTGTTTTGGCTCTTTATGAGCTAACATGTGCTTCCCATTATTCCTCGACAGTTTTCCAATCATGTCGAAGCTCCAAGAATCCTTATGATGCTTCCAACGTGTGAACAGTCTGCTCTAGCAAGTAAACACTGACTTGTTACTTTTTCTCTATGTTTTAATTGGTTTATAGTGCATAGTTCCAGTTTTATTTCACTAATATGTTTCTTGGTGAAATGAAGACTGTGAAGGGATAAAGGTGCTTGATGGAGCAGACCTATGGCCCTCATTTCCAAATGACAAGGTAGGGGTTTCAACCTTATTTAAAAATTTATTACGGAGTTTTAAATAAAAATAAAAATGTTATTCTATTATGACTGTAAAATGGACAATTGCAGGTTTCGACACTGGAGAGGGAGGTGACAGGGTCACCTCGTCCTAGACCCACATTTTCAAATGCCTAGGTGACCTCCTTCCCGAACTTAATACAAAATTCCTTTTATTAGTCTTTAGACATCGGTCAAATATGCAGGTTAATACTCTAGTCTGTTTGTTTGCAGGTGAAGCTGAGTAAGGGAATGGGAACAAGGGTGAAGGAAACCACTGAATTTGAGATAAGTTTCTCTTAAAAGATACGATGTTGTGACAAGAAAACCTTAAGGTTTAAATTTTATTGTAGAGGCCTCACCACGGGGGCTTCACTTGTTGACCAATATCTTATAACGTTAGTTCATATTGTGGGTTTTAAAATTATCAAAAATTGAACCAATATATTGCAGGTATTGGGGAGATGAGGGGTTTAAGGTGGGGGTGGGTAGGGTGGTTTATAAGGATTGAGGTATAAAAAGGGGTGGGGAGGAGGTTTTAAGTATTGGGAGGGGGTTTCAACAAAAAGAGTTTGGGTCAATATCTCTGTAAATTAAGGGTATTCTTTAATATCCCACGATCGCGCGTGCTATGTGAGAGGTTCACTAAGTGAAGTCCCCATGGGCCTCACGACCATTCTACCTCTATCATTATCATAGTTGTATTTATTGATCTTAGATTTCTTTTATAAACTATTGAAAGCATAAAATACCTAGACCTAGGGTCTATGTGATTTTTGTTAAGAGTTTAAGCTTGTGTAATACATATTTTTATTCACAGCAGCCATCCTCGATGGTATTACGGCCTATAGTGGTTAATAATATAAATGTTGTTTCAGTTGATAAATATACTCGTATGATTCCCATCCATATTATGGATGTAAACTTGTGTAAGTTGATGGTATCCATTAACTGGGCTTATGGCCATCTTGTATACATTCTTAATTCTTGCAATATTTACGATACCCCATATGGTCTATGACTGTTTAAAATATGAGCTATTGGTTTGCAAAGTGGTAGCAGCCATTTGACATCGGCTTACAGCCATAATAATTATGTGTTGTGATCTATCATATAGTTGATGGTTTATACTTGCGGTTTTGTTTGTGTTTGGTTTAGCTTTACTTAACAATAGACCGTATTTTAAGTAGTTACCTTTAAGAGACTCGATCTTACGATCTCTGTAGTGTATTGTAAATCTTCCGTATATCCTTTCAAGGCTCTTCCTCTATATAAAATTTGGGGGAGCCACGAAGTTGTGGACTTACGTCCCTATAGTTGTGGTGCTTATTTTTTTTATTTGAATATGACCCATAGAGTCCATGATATCTTAACTGATGTTAAGATCTTTGTGTGTGAAAACTCGATTGTCGATACTAACGATATTAGTTTTGTGGTTATGCTTTCAACGTCATGGATGTAGTTATAAAATATAGCATATCAGTCCGTAAAATATTTGATTTGGTTTTCCTATTATCTTGCACATACTTAGTGTATATTTAATACAATGGGATCTTTGATCCATAGGTTTTGTTTAACCAATACTTGGAACAACAATTCCATAGTTGTATTATGATTTATTTATCATATGATTGGTAAGTACATACCCTAAAGAGACTTGATTCCCGGTCTCTATAATCTTGCTAAGTGTATTATTTAAGAGTTAACTTGATTATGGGTTTTGTTTATGAGTTAAGTTAATTATTCATGTGTATGGATACTCAAGATAGTATCATTTCTTTCTCATGATTAGATGTGTAGATCTTATTCAATTCGAGTACTTTGACTTGAATCTTATGAGTTGTAATAATATTAATATTGTTTAAGTGGATTCCATTTGTATACATTGGATAATGCAGATCTATACTATAAACAGGAATTATATCCTAAATACTTATATTTCTATAGAAATTGAAAAGTATTCTATCTGTATATACTTATAAGTTTTTATGGACCATACAGTGGTGTAAATATGCTAAAAATAAAATATTCCTAGCAAGACTAGAGATCTATACTTCATTTAGATTCGTAATTACAGACTAAGAGGGAATTTTGGAATTAAATAATTCAAATAGATAATAAATATTTTAACTATAATATTACATGATACAATCTAGAAATAGATGATTTTAAATCCATTAAGAGCATAATTGAAATTTTGAAAGGAACCAGAATTTTAAACCATTCAAACATAGCATCAGTAGGATAACTGAAAACAACTAGATTATACACTAATCTTCTTCAGAGCTAGGATTTAAACACAGTCTACAAAAATTTAAACATAAATTATGAAGCTCGCACCAACATTGGGAAAACAAAAGTGGAGAAGTTGTTCCTCCCAACACAATCCCAGAGAAGCCGAGTTAATACGCTCAAGAACTCCCTGATCCTGTTTGTTGAACCCCAAGAGAAAAATACTCCAATACGCCATCTCTTGCATTCATAGATTTTAATCCTCGTCCATTGCTCGCCTCCTGTTTCTTATGGACATACTAATATATAATATTTTTCCTGAGACTTGGTCATTTATGAGCCTTCTCCTCTTTAGCACTCAACTAGGAGTTGTGACCTGATTTTTGGGGATGATGCCTCTTGCATCTTGAGTTCTCACTCAGTGGATTCTGCCACATGTCTTTTCCTCTTGTGGGTCAACAAACACTCTTTAACATCTATATCCACTTTCATCCCCCCTTCAGCATATTTTATTAAATAAAAATGTTTTTATTACAAAATGTTTTATTCTTGACTTTTCTGTCAAAAATAATAAAATAATAAAAATAATCAATAAAATATTTTTCCAACATAATTTTAAAAAATTATTAATTCACAGTGTATTACACCTAGATCCTACTGTAAATCAATTCCCATGATAGAATCTATGATGTTATTAGTTGTATAGAAAGAGTGCACCAGTATAAAGGCTCTTATTTTATTTCATGTTGTACAAGAAATTTTGCGGCTAAAGATCATAATGAACAAATTTTTTTACCAAAGCTTGAGGAACTAATATGCAACTGATGGTATAGTTAAACTCATAATCATAGGAAATGCTAATGATCAAAATATAGTCGATTAATAGTAGCTGAAATTATTTGTAAGTAGACTTATTGTTGAGGAATTAACAATATGATATTAAGATAAACAAGGACATGAAAATAATGTGTATAAAAATTGGTTTCCCTGGAAAACATAATGGGGAAGAAGAATGTACAATAGGTACATGTTTTCCCCCCAGTCTTCTAGGAACCAATATGCATTCTCTGGGGACGCACAGGTGTAAAACGTCTGGTTAGATTTCTTTCTGCACACATTCACGCCATAAGAGGACTGTCACGAGAGTGCGGGATCTATGAAGAGAATAACCTCTAGGTATTATGGTGTTTGAGAAAGGAAGTGCCTAAGCTTGGTAGAGAATCCTAAATAGCATCGGTAGGAGGTACGCATGAATGTTGAAGATAACTAAAGAAGGGTATCATCCTCATGTTGGGTACTAACTTGGATCAGTACTTGGAGTACTAATAGCACTTGGAGTTCTCACTTACATGGATCATGCTTAAAAAATCTAGAGGATGCCTACCAAACTTACAAAAAATAGTACTTGTAATAAATTATATGTGCTTTAAGTAATTTTGCATATATGTGGTGATATACTTTTTTTTCTCGAAGAAAAAAGCTTGAATTTTATTGATCAGTAAAGAGTCATTTACATAGAGAGTATGTCCTACATACTATTGTTCTTGTAAGTTCTTCAACCAACACTTACAATATTCCAAAAAAGAAACACGGATGAGCTAAAAAAGCTCCTCTATTTTGGCCAAGTTACACAGAAACTGTATTTTCAAAAAGACTATTTTGTTGCATAGTTTGAAATTACTATTGTTTCAAAAGGAAAAACTATAGGATCATTAAAAAGCTACATCAAAGCTATAGCATCAAAACGGTAGCTTCAAACATGTAGCATCGGGAGCTTGTCAGAAGATGACTAAGAGTAGAGATCATAATTGTGTATGTATGCTTATAAATCATTTACCAAAGCTTGCATGTCAATAAAAGGCCTATGTTAAAACTCATATACCTTTGCATCCTTTGTTTTTAGAAAATTCCAGTAGTCGTGCTCCATCGTTAGCCCATTTTTGGATAGGTGGTCGACATCAGTGTTCATTTCCCTGTAAACATGACGACATGTAATGTAGTCAAATTTTTCCATGAGTCTAATAACTTATTCAAAGAGTGAAATGAGATAAATTTTTCTGCATCTTTGGACTTTGTTCACCCATTTTATAATCACTAAGGAATCCCCAAAAATCTAGATCCTTCTACTGTCTTTTTCCAACGCATAGAAATGGAGGAGTTTTAGAGCCATAAGCTCGAAAAAGTTGTTTTTTCCATCCCCTAGGCCCATTTGGATCTAAAAGTGATGTTTTTTGTTGAGAAAGAAAAAAAAACCACCCCCACATTTGTTGTCTTGTGATGCCCCTTCAAAAAACACCCACAGCATAGACTTGTCAATACATTCTTCTGTGATGATCCTTGGTGTCGGTGCATCTTTTGTTTGGGGCAAAAAAGAGAGTATGTCGAGGCCCTGTTTTGCAATGGCTTTAGGAGAAGATGATTTTTTCTGAAAGGTGGAATCATTTCAAGCTAGCCAAATTCCCCATATATGCAGAAGAGGAAGATCTTCTATGTGTGCTAGGTGTGGAGAGGAGGACTGAGTTTTCCATGCATCTTCAAGAGAATGGTCACTCCAGTCAAATATGAGATTTAACAAAGTTCAAAAGTGTGACCAGAACTGTGATGTGAAAGAACAAGTGAGAAAAAGGTGATTTACGCTTTCTTCATTGTCTTTGCACAAAGTGCACCAGCTTGGACCTTCCAAGGATATTTTTTTCAATCTATCCCAAGTTGGGACTCTGTTAGCCAGTGTGCACCACATGAAAAAAATTTCGTTCAGAGGGAATTTAATTTTCTAGATCCCAGGTTTCCACCATTTAGGATCAGCTTAGAAATAAGTGACACATAATTGTTGATAACCAATTTTTGGGGTGTAACTTCCATGAGAAGGATGTTCCTAGACAAGTTCATCCTCCGAATTTGTGACCCCGATGTGGGAAACATGGATAGTAGTGATATATATGTTCCAATCTAAAATATAATGATCAAGGATCTCAAGCTCCATGCTCCCCAACCAGCACTGGTGCCATAGGTTTGTGGAATTTTAACCAACAATTTCATTTAAATTAAAGAATCATTTATGTTGGAGCAGCTGAACAATTTATTGAGGGAGAAGATGGTTTAACTAGATGCTTGGACATGGGTCTTCTCCAATTCATACTCCCGTCCCATTCCCAATTTTCAAAGAGAGGCCACTATGAATAAGGGGGAAATCATTTCAAATTTCCTTACAAATAATTGAACCAAAACGAGCAGTAGCGAAAACAGAGTTTCTGATCCAGTCCCACATCCATACCGGAGCTATGTACTTGTGAAAAATCACCTCCGTCCATAAGATGTTTGTTGATATAAGCCTCCAACCTGCTTTTGCAGCTAAATCTTTTGAAAATAGTGTGGAATTTTGGAGTCCCCACCCTTCCAAATATTTATACCTATCAATTTGATCCCATTTTACTCATGGAAGAAATTTTTTATCCTTATTACTTGTCCAAACGAATTTTGAGCATATTTTTTGAGATCTCTTGAATATTGATTTTGGAATCCATGCTAAATCCATCTAGTAGACGCAGATGGCTTCAAGGATAGACTTGAGTAAGATGAACTTTCCCACTCTCGAAAGCCATATATTGCACCAAATATTTATTCTGTGGTCCAATTTTTCCAATAACTAGTTCCAGTTTTCCTTCTTATAGAAATTTGGATTTAGCCTGAAACCTAGGTGCTTGAGTCCTTCATCCATCTTAGTAATAGTGAAAGAAAAGAGTTCCAAGAGGTTCATGATGGTATCATCTTCCAGGTTAAAAGTAACAATAAAATATTTATGATCATTTAACTTCATCACTGTTGCTTTGCAAAAAAAGAGTAGGATTTCTAAGATATTTTCAACCTCTCTGATTGATCCATTGCAAAAAATGAGAATGTTGTCTACAAACAAGAGATGTGTGATGTTTAGATTTTTTGAAATTCTAATTCCTTCAAAAAGGCCTCTTTTTTTGCATCCAAAATAGCCATGCTCATCCCTTCTGCAACTAATAGGAAAAAAAGAGGGGATAGTGGGCATCCTTGTCTTAGGCCCCTTTAAGAGTGAAAAAAAGGGGAGGTTGAATTGTCAATGAAGAAAACAAAGGATGCAGTGGAGATACATGCAAAATTCCATTTTATGAAAGGATAATTAAAGCCCAGGTGAGTAAGGAGTAGTCTAAGGTATAACCAGCTAACCCTGTCAAAATCCTTTGAGAGGTCGATCTTTAGAATTGTCCCTTTGGACTTCTTTATTTTTACACTATGCATACCATCTTGGGATACTCCGATTGCTTCATGAATTTTTCTATTCTCCAGAAATCCAAAATGTTCAGGAGAGATGATTTTTGAGAGAAACTTCTTTAGTATTTGTGCAATCACCTTTGAAACCATTTTGTAAGTGATGTTTTAAAGAGATATAGGCCTGAAATCTTTGAGACTATTCAGGTTATATTTTTTGGAATAAGGGCTAAGAAGGTTGTGTTGAGTGGAGGATGTAAGTGGCCATTTACCCATGATTCTTCAATCAGATGAAGGAGGTCAGGACCAATGGTGTCATAAGTGACCAGGAAAAATTCGATAGTCCATCCATCTAGTCCTAGGATTTTGCAATCTTGTCCTCTCGAGCTCTTTTATTTGTCCAGATTGGTTTGAGCTTTTGGTGGTCTAGGTCCACCATATTAATATTCTGGAGGAGATTGCTGAAGAAAGTGGCCAATGGATCTACTCTCGCTTTTGGTACCCATATTTCATGTGCACCTAAGTGAAGTTCATATATCCACCTATAACCAAGTTTTCACACCTTAAAAGGTGGGAGTATTGCAAAGCTTCCCAACAAGCTACTCTATTGTTGTAATGCCCATAGATATTTAGGATGTACAGGGTTAAGTTTTCCTCAACACAGAAGATCTAAATCCCCATGCCAAAAGGAGAACCCCACAATTTTGTACAACACAACATAGACTGGTTCCATCCTATTGCTATCCCGCCTAAGATACCTCTACTACTATGAGCTAGGAAAGTGAAATTGTTTGTAATTGAAGACAACATCTTTGTAACTTCTAGTTTTGTTCCTAAAGTTTCCTAGAAGAGGACTACATCCAGTTTTTGAACCGAGAGAATCCTATTTAGAGAAAGTATTTTTTGGGTACTTTTCAAACCCCCACAATTGAGGGAGAGAAATTTCACTTGGGAACCCCTTTAGGGGCTTTCACTTCTCTAAGTTCCCCAAAAAGAGTTTTATGTCTACCATTCGCTTGATCACGAATAGCTTTCTGTTGAGATGATGAAATATGTGTAGGTCTTCCCCACCCTTTTTTCCTTGTAGGAAGAATAAGGTTAGTTCCAAGTCCGAGGATGGGGACTAACGAGACAATCAAAGTAGGGATATCCCTTGTTCTGATATGGAACCAAATCATTGAGGACGTGGAGGGTCAATCCAAAGAGGCTTCCTATGGGGAGGATAAGGGGATCGAAGGGGGGGGGGGGGGGGGGGGGCGCATGCAGAACGAGATGGAGAAGGGGGAAGAGAGGTAGACACCTATGAGGAGGAAGGGAAATTATGCTTGCATGGATCCGTCAATGGGGAGATTAAATCATTCAAATGTTCGTTCAAAGAAGAAAAAGGTGACATATGTGGATATGGATGCAACGCTTGTTAAAGAAGAGGATTTGTTCCATTTGTTGAGATGTTAGGATTTTGTTCCTCTGTAGGGTTCAAGGGTTGACCTGTCACAGCATCTTCATGGTGGTGGCATGCTTCATATTACCCTGCTGCAAGACTTCCTATTTCTGGAGCCTCAAATTCCTTGGAAATTCATCTCTTTCAGGTGGAGGTTGGTGGAGGTCCCAAATTGAATTTCCTCACCAGATGCCCCATTTCATGACATCGATGGCATTTAAACAGAAGCCCTTCATAGTCTAGAATTTTTTTTCTTTTTATGGAGCCCCGAATCAGATTGATGTTCTCCATAAGATCGGTTCGAATGTTCAATGAAACCATAATTATTGCAATTGTTCGACAACGAATCTTCAAAAAGGAAATATCTACTTCTAAGAAGAACCCCAATGCATTTCCCAAGACCTATAGTGACGCTGGGCTCCAAAAATTCCATGGAAGACTCAGAAGATGCATCCATACTAGGATTGTATCCAGTCTTTCACTTTTCGTGTTAAACAAGGGTGTCCACTTATTTAGCATTATAGGCACAAGGACATAGTTCAAGTTTTGATTCAAAACTTTCTCTGTGTTGTCCTTACAATTAAAGAGGAACCCAAACCATGTGGAAATTGAACCCAGTGATAGATTAATTTTACTCACAACAATTAACAATTGATCATGCAAAATCACTCACAAAAGAGACTGAAATTGGAGCTGAACACTAAACTGTATTGAATAAGTGTACAATAGCCAACCATGTAACATAATAGGTTGTTGTATTAAATAATTACATCAGGGAATCTAATGCGTGAAGAGCAATTCGAATCTAGCATAAAGCAGGCTTACCAAAAATAAGCAAATCCCCCATAGGTGTAAAAAGCTGATCCAAAATCTGTCATGGAGCTCACGAATTAGCAAAAAGAATTAGGCAAGCTAAAGAGTGATGGAATGACAACTAATACATGATTTTCCAAGGAGAAAAGAGTGGAGGATGTAGAGGACAAAAACTAGTTCACCTCACCTAGTCAAACTTTCCCAATTGCCTTAAAGCACTGAAAAAGCAGGCAATAAAGCAGAAAAAGAAGAAGGGCACCTAGGAGGCCAGGAATAAAGCATAATTGATTCCTTGAGGTTTCCCAAGTGCTACATGGTTCAAATTAGGCAAGTTGGACCACTATGGATAGGTAATTGACAACTTGCATAAGGTGGGACACATGAACTAGGAAAATAAGACAAAAATAATTAAATTAATGTCTAAGGTGGTAAACTATGGGTTGATTATTCTAACACCCCCCCTTAAGCCTGACTTATGAGTAATATATCAGAGAAATATAGGGCTTAGTAACAAGGCTTAGTCACCCTTTACATACTGTATGTCCATACAACCAAGGAAAGAGGCAAAAACCACATGGGAAAATCCTCCCTTAAACATGGACTGTAAAACAAAATTTGGAAATATTGTCTTCACTCATGCTTCACAGCATGATCAACAATCCCCAGTAGTGATTTGAGATTGCTGAAGGTCTTATCACAAAATGCTTTGGTGAAGATATCAGCTACTTGTTCTCAAGATGAACAGAAGAGTAGGTGAATGGTGCCATCATGCACAAGCTCTCTGATGTAGTGCATATGGATCTCAATGTGTTTGGTTCTCTGCTTCTAAACTAGATCTTTGTAGATTCGAATGGTACTCTGTTTATAAAAGTAGATGGTAGTTTAGTACTCTAATTCGAAGCCACACTCTCCAAGTAATCCCTGCAACCATAAACATTGAGTTGCTGCATTAAAAACTCCTCTGTACTCTGCTTCTGTAGATGAGAGTGCAATGGCACTCTATTTCTTGCTTGACTAGCTGATTGGCCCTTCTGTAAGCATGAAAACATATCCTAATGTGGACTTTCTATCTGTGCTATCACCTTCCCAATCACTGTCAGTAAATCCAATCAAATCAAGATCAGATTTTTCTTTGTAGAAGATCCCATGTGTCCTTGTTCCCTGAACAAAGTTAAGGATCCTTCTGGCTTCTTTCCAATGGATCTCATGAGGCTAATCCATATATCTAGAAGCCACACTTGCTGCATAAGAAATATCAGGTCTAGTATGTGTCAGATACAACAAACATCCAATCAATTGCCTATACAGTGTATTGTTTACCATAGGTGAAGAATCAGCTTCTTCCAGCTTCACTCCTGAAAGGAAAGGAGTCTTGCTTGCTTTGCAATCCTTCATTCTGAATTTTTTCAGCAAGTCCAAGGCATATTTGGACTGGTGCACCTTGATTCCAGCTTTGGTTTGAGCAATCTCAAGCCCCAAAAATTGACTTAAGAGCCCCAAATCTGTCATGGAGAAGGCTTGGTTCATTGCTCCCTTCAAGGAAGCAATCTCATCCATTGAGCTTCTTGTAATGAGAAGGTCATCAAAGTATAAAACAATGATCATTAATGAACCATTAATTAACTTCAAATAGACATTTGGATCTGATTTTCACTGAACAAAATTCAGTGATAGCAAGAAGCTATCGATCTTGGCATACCAAGCCCTGGAGGCTTTCTTTAGCCCATACAATGAATTTCTCAACCTGCACACAAGAGAAGGGTTAGTAGCAAATCATTGAGGCTGCTGCATATATATCTCTTCAGTGAGATCTCCATTCAGGAAGGCACATTTTACATCCATGTGATGTACCTCCCATTGCTTTGAGGCTGCAATGGCTAAGGCTAGCCTGATGGAATCCATCTTTTCCACTGGGGCAAAGGTCTCATTGTAATCTATCCCATGAACATATGAGTAGCCCTTGGCTACCAATATGGCCTTGTACTTCAGTGGTGAACCATCAGCAGCAAATTTGGTCTTGTAGACCCACTTACACTGAACTAACTTCCTCCCTGGAGGAAGATCCACTAACTCCCATGTGTTGCTCTTTTGGAGTGAGCTGAACTCTTCCTTCATGGAAGCTTGCCATATTGGATGTCCTACTACTTCTTCATATGTTTTATGATCATATTCCACCATCAAATAGCATTTTTCAGCAAACATAGGATCCTTCATGCACAGACCACTCTCAAATTGAGATCTAGTCCTCCTTGGGTCATTGGGATCCCCAGTTAGCTCTCCTGCTACATGTAGTGTCTTGGCTGACCACTTTGGCCTTGTAGGGATATTAGTGTCTGCAATAAACTCATATCCATCAGACATATCAGAATCAACATCTTCAACAAACTCTTCACTTACTTTCAGAGGTTCAAGTGGTGAAGAGGCTTCTCCAACTTCCACTGCTGCAAGGGGTTCTTCTTCAAACTGAACACACCTTTCAATGAAGGGTTTGTTTGTGCTCAAATTTATCAGCTTGCACCCTTTTGAATCTTCAGAGTACCCAACAAATAGAAACTCTTGGCTTTGGGGCTGCAAAGCCTTCCTCTTCTCTGTTGGAATTCTAGCCCAAGCCTTTGAGCTAAAAATCCTGAAATGGGTCACATCTGGCTTGTGCCCACTCCATGCTTCAAAAGGAGTCATACCTTCAAGTTGTTTATGAGGCACCCTATTCTAGATATAGGCTGCACATTTTATAGCTTCGGCCCAGTACTTTGGTGGCAAATTTTTGGCCTCCATCATGCATGTTGCCATCTCCTTCAGTGATCTATTCTTCCTCTCAGCAACACCATTTTGCTGTGGTGTGTAAGGGATAGAATGCTACATCTGAATACCTGCATCTGTACAATAATTAATAAACTCAGGATTGACATACTCACCACCATTGTTAGATCTGAGGACCTTGAGTTTCCTCCCAGACTGGTTTTCAACCAAATCCTTAAAGACTTTGAAGAGGCCAAAAACTTCAGACTTGTGTTTCAAGAAGTAAACCCAGTAATACCTGGAAAATTCATCTATGAAGGTCAATACATATTTGGCGTGACTCATGTACATATGAGGGAATGGGCCAGCAACATCACCGTGGATCAGCTCGAGGGGTGCAAAGGTTCTCTCATGACTAGCTCTCTCAAATTTGTGCTCTGGGTGTTTTCCTAGGATACAACCTTGGCAGACTCCTTTGGAAAATTTTATCTTGGGAAACCCTATGACCATCTCTTTTTCACTAAGATATGAAAGATACTTGTAATTTAGGTGGCCAAATCTTCCATGCCAAAGCTTGCTAGACTCATTAGCATGAATCAGAAGAGTAGAGGGGTTTGAGTAGGGTAGGAAGTGTGAGAACATGTATACCTTTTGAGCATGATTTGCAACTCCTTTTGCAATGACTCTACCAATTGATATCTCTGTGATCTCAACTTCATCAGGGGAGTGATGAATTTCTTAGGAGACCCAGTGTGAGTCATCTAGTACACTGACAAGAGGTTGGAGGCAAGACTAGGCACATACAACACATTGCTGAACTGACCATGATCAAGATCAATCCTCCCTTTGCCCAAACTTTCAGTGAGAGAGTCATCTCCCAGTACTATAGGTGGTCCTTTCGACATGTCAAGTGAGGAGAATTCCTCCTTGGTCGAAACCATGTGTCTAGAAGCTCCATAATCAATGACGAAGCTAGGTGCGCTTGATGTGCCAGCAACCAATGCATGAACTCTCTCTCTGTCTTCTGAACTTGATCCTCCTTCTCTGTTCTTTGAGCTGTCTAGAAGGGAGATGCCATTCTTCTCTAGGAGTTGGGTCAGCATATCTATTTGCTTCTTCATACAAGAGCTTTCAGAGTGATTTCCCTTATTGCAGTATGCGCACTTGCTCATTTCTCCTTTATTCTTCTTCTTCTGGTAGTTCTTCTTGGAACCTTGTGGCTCCTCCGGAGACTTGTTCTTGTCTCTCTTTTGCTCAAGTGGCTTTTTAGCTTTCTTTTTGCTTTTTGAATCCACCTTGAAATCTCCAGCAACCAGAGCTTGGTATTTGGATGGTTTGATGGTGCCCATCATCACGAGCTTGTCCTATTCTTCTGTGAGAGATTCCATGAAATCTGCAAGGCTAGGCATCTTCCAGGTTCGAGATGTCAGTTTTGTGGCATAGAAGGTCGAAACAAACACTAAATAGTCAGGGCCAAGCTTTGAGAGAATGGCCAAGACCAGCTGATCATCCTTCTTTTCGATCCCACATTGCTTCAGCTGCAAAACAAGTGCTTTGAACTTGGAGAAATAGAGTTTCAGTAATTCAAAGCTATTGGGACTGAGGGAAATCAGCTCATTTTTTATTTGATGTCCCCTCATCTCGTTTGTCTTTCCAAAAAGATCAGTAATCTTCTCCCATACTTCATTCGGTGATGTCAATCCATAAATATGGAAAAGAAGGTCTCTGGAAATACTCAGACACAGGAGACCATAGGCCTCATCCCTCCTGTTGTGCCATTTTATCTTCTCTGCAGCTGCATTGGGCTCTACTTCTGTTGCCATAGTCACCCTATAGAGGCCTTTCGCTCTCAACAGTATCTCCATCTTTTCTTTCCATTCAAATAAATTGAAGGGAGTCAAGATGATCTTCTGAGATTGATCCATAGCTTAGAAATCTGTCCTGGCTGTCAGTAGAAGGCTCCCAGTCACTGATGTCGAACCTGCAAAACAATTTTGAAGGAGAGAAATTGATCTACAATGGCTCTAATACCATGTGGAAATTTAACCCAGTGATAGATTAATTTTACTCACAACAATTAACAATTGATCATGCAAAATCACTCACAAAAGAGACTGAAATTGGAGCTGAACACTAAACTGTATTGAATAAGTGTACAATATCCAACCCTGTAACATAATAGGTTGCTGTATTAAATAATTACATTAGGGATTCGAATGCATGAAGAGCAATTCGAATCTAGCATAATGCAGGCTTACCAAAAATAAGCAAATCCCCCATAGGTGTAAAAAGTTGATCCCAAATCTGTCATGGAGCTCACGAATTAGCAAAAAGGATTAGGAAAGCTAAAGAGTGATGGAATGACAACTCATACATGATTTTCCAAGGAGAAAAGAGTGGAGGATGTAGAGGACAAAAACTAGTTCACCTCACCTGGTCAAACTTTCCCAATTGCCTTAAAGCACTGAAAAAGCAGACAATAAAGCAGAAAAAGTAGAAGGGCACCTAGGAGGCCAGGAATAAAGCATAATTGATTCCTTGAGGTTTCCCAAGTGCTACATGGGTCAAATTAGGCAAGTTGGACCACTATGGATAGGTAATTGACAACTTGCATAAGGTGGGACAGATGAACTAGGAAAATAAGACAAAAATAATTAAATTAATGTCTAAGGTGGTAAACTATGGGTTGATTATTGTAACAAACCATCCTTTGGAAAGAGGAGTGTTTTCTGGTTGACAATGAAGGAACCCCATCCAGTTTCTTTGAACCCATATTTCAATTTCCTCCTGAGATGGGTTCCACCCTCTAAACTTCCTTACTAACGCCACATCCACCATCTCCCCTGCTTCTTCAATTGAGATGTTAACACTGCAAACAAGGTTCAGAGGTACATCGTTCGAGGTAAGGCACTTGTTTTTTCTCTTCCTGCTAGGGTTCCCCCCCATTGTTGCCTTCTAGAGAGCCCTCTTTGGAGTCCATGCCATTGTGATCTAAATCCGACCCAGATGGGGTTCCATTAAAATCAGTTGGCTGCAAGAATTAAGCAATAAAGCCTTTGGGATTGTAAACATCGCTAACTAGAGTCCCAGAAGAAACCCGTTCATAAAGTGTGGGTAGGGATCCAAGCCATCAACCTCCAACAAATTGGATCACTAAAAAACCTTGCTCTAGCGAGGTCGTGGGGTTTGGATCCATAGAAAAGAGGCCTTCATTTTGCACGATAATGGCGTCTGTTGGTGGGATATTTCAAACTGAGAAAGGAACGGATGGGAAAAGTGAAAGAAAATTACCTCCAATTACTAGGTCCAATAGCCTAGCTGCTAACTGCATCGGTGGGTGGCCTGCACCTTGGTTCGAAGAACTATTCGAAGACCCGTCACAAACCCTATCCTCCATAAGTGTTGAGGTTTTGAAAATTTTTCCACTTGTCGATTTTTGCGGTAGCAGCTGATTCGGGTTAGGGCAAGCTGCTGTAGTGATAACTGGGGCAGTGAAGACAAACATATATTTCCACGGGTGCTCTGTGTAATCCAAAGATTCCCCTTCGCCATCGTATGCCATGTGACATAGAAGAAAAAACTATTATGTGGTGATATACTTATCTATTAATGAATAAAAATAAATAGCACTACCAAGTTTTGTAAATCATGAAATTAAATAGTGTTGAAATTTGATTTGTGCATATGTTGTTGATTTTAGTTAGACATACACATGTACGTTTTATACTTTGGGTTGGTTACTTATTAATATAAGGATGAAGGTATGTACAGCAAGTCAAGAATTGAGCAAGAGGATTGTCTCTTGAGGAATTACAACGAAGAATGACACTCCAAAAAGGTTAAGTAAACAATTTTTACTTATGCATTATTTTTTTAAAATTAGAGGTATGTACGATTACGATGATATTCTAGGAAGACCTTGTAATATTGTGTAGAGAACATGTTAAAGGATAACAAACTTGGAGGATATCACAAAATATGTGAAATAAATCAATGAGAAAAATTAATAAGGAATGAAGAAAAAAAATTGACGAACATGAAACACCGAGGACAGTGTTAATTTCTAAGGGGGAAAGGATGTAACATCCCTTTTCTACCCCGACCTAAAATACAGACATAAGTATGCAATATTGTAAGTATAAATTCTAACTTCCTAAAAATTGTGAATTCAATTGACAAAGTTAGGAGGTTGAAAGCTTGACACGATAAAAAAACGATTAGGGACGAATCCACTAGGGGGAGGGTTGGTTGGATGGAAATATGTTTGTTTTATATGATGGGTGTCATCTAAGTGCTATAGGAACCTAAAGAAAAAGATAAAATGCGTACTTGATAACTTAATATTTTTAAGTGTTTTGCGAAGTCGAAGATAATGGTGGTGTGCCACAAGTGTTTAGCATAAAACTAATTATTGTTAAGAATCTTAAGATAGACTAGTGACCATCCTATAATAATTACTATATTATTCAGACTAAGGAATCCCAAGAAAGATATCATTAAAGACCTAAAAGGAAATAAGATAAGTCTTTCATATATATATATATATTATATGGAACTTTATAAGAGTACATATTAAATTGCAATTATTTAGTATATCTTGCACAAAATCTGAGGGTGCACCTCTCTTTACATTATGATTATAACTACATTTAAAAACAACAAAACAAAAAAAATGTAATTGCAAAATAATCAACTTATGAATTTTGTTATGGCTCGTATCATTCACCCATTTGGAAGAGGTGGAGCAAGGAGGGAAGTGTCCACCACGGGAGAAGAAATCGATGCAGATCAAGGAGGACACATGAATGTATTCTTCTAAATTTTAGTTCATTGTATCCATTCGGAATGACACCATGAGTGTAAGACTATTTTTCATTTATTCTATACCAAAAAGGAAGGGATATGAGATAGTTCGGGGAGATCGATTAGGGATTTGGGAAATACAGGATCATGGAAGGGTGGAGCTCTTAAAGGGATTCGAGCCTTACGCCTCTAGAAAAAGAAAAAGAAATGATCGGGGGGATTTTGGTTGAACTGTATCGAAAGGGAACCCATTTATTGATTCGAAGCGAGAGCTCAATCCCTCAGTCATGTATGCGTTCCAAACTTGTAAGTGATTGTGTTCCAATCTTGTAAGTGATTTCATCCTATTCCATGTGTTCTATGCTGGTGTTTTCGATCCTGTATGCATTCCAATCTTATAAGCGATTCTATCCTGATCCCAGTGTTTTGTGATGGCATTTTCAATCATGTATGTGTTCCAATATTATATGTGATTCCATCATGATCCAAGTGTGCTATATTGGCATTTACAATATTTTATGTGCTTCCATCCTGATCCGGGTGTTTTGCATTGGCATTTCCAATCTTATCCATGATTGCGTTGGATATCTTTTACATATCCATGACTGCGTTGGATGATATTTTGCATATCCATGACTGTGTTCGATGATGTTTTATAGATCCATGATTACGTTGGATGATCTTTTACAAATCCATGATTGCGTAGGATGGTCTTTTACAGATTGATGTCTCCATTGGATATCTTTTACATATCCATGACTGTGTTGGATGATCTTTTATAGATCCATGATTGCGTTGGATGACCTTTTACAGATCCATGACTGGTGTGCATTTTAACATTTGTCCATTATATTTATAATGTGTTTTCCTTGTCAGCGTTGGATGATCTTCTATAGATCCATTACTGGTATGTGTTTTCATTGTTTGTGTTTCTTTTATATAGATCTGGGAAAAACGGGTTTGAAATTTAATTCGTAATTTGCGTTTTTGATAGATCTAGAAACATATGTTGTATGTGTTTTGGATGATAAATGTACGATCCATCTATGTATGCATTCTGTTATATGCGTTTGATTTTACTTACAGATCTAAGAACCTCAGTATACCTTTACTCCCTTGACTGTGTTTCAAATCTTTATCGAGGAAGTTTGTGCCTTGAATCCTTGTATGTGTTTGATTATACACGCAGATCCAAGGGATTTCTTGCTATGCGTATGGATTATTAAAGTATTTAATGGTTAGAATTACTCCTAGCTTGAGTGAAAAGGGATGTTCACTAGAGCTTATTACTTTAAGTTAAAACCTTGCCTTGTCCAGTTGGGTGGGAATCTGATTTTTATAACCAAGTTACCTTTTGAACCTTCAATAGTTTCTCATTATATCTTGCCTTAGTGGCTTCGTCGCTCAGCTCGGAGTGACTTTAGGGAGAATAACATACTCCAAATTGAGTCAATGATGGGAGGAAAGTCGACATCCAGCTTTTAGTCGCTTAAGTCATACTATATATTTTAATAGTAACCCTTAATAGTAACCCTTAATGGTTAGATTTTATTTAAGGAAATATTATATTATTTTACAAGCTTGTTATGTTCTTCATTATGTAGCTTATGATGGTAAAATTATTTGATGATTTATAATGTTCCTAATAATTTATGAACAAACATGATTGTCTACAAGTGTGATTCCATTGAATGGGTTTAAAGGGTAAGTTGATCAAGCAACTTGTTAATACCATGGTCTTGACATGGAAAGGATTTGGACTATATGATGAAAATATTGTGGAACTAATTAAATAGTCTCCTTTTACATGTATACCTATTTATGAATGCTCATATCCTTTAATGTTCCCTTTATCAGGGAAGACATAGAAATACTTAGCCTATTTACTTTTATTATTGCAAAGATTGAAGCTAACTCATATTGTTGTTTTCTCAATAGCTGATTCAAGAAACTCATACCCCACTTCCTACAATTTATGCCTAGGAGATCAGGTATATTACACTTGTTGTGTGCTTAATACTTTTGGTTTGTCTTGATTGGTTGTTTTTATTTTGTTGTTAATTTTTTTCATTGGCTGAAATGATTTTTTGGTGTCTTCTCTCAACTAACTTATTTTAAAAGAAAGAAAACTAGAGTAGTTTTTCCAATAAAATCTATACCTTAATCAAATAACAAAAATTAACATATTATTAATTTACATTCATTATCAAACCAAAAACATATTGTTAATTTATAATCATTGTTAATCCAAGTATATATATATGTGATGGTGATGATATGAATAGTTATGAAGTAAAATTGGGCTTTCATAATAAACCACTTTTATTTTAAAATATATGAATGATGTTATAATAATTTTTTCTCTCCCTTATTTTTAAAAAAAATGTAAATTTACCCCAACTACACCACTATTCTATATCTTTCCAAATAATGGAGAAGGTCGAACTTGTAGTCAACTGTCTTGAAAGAGACTTGATATGAATGAAGATGGCGTTCGAAATTCATAAAACAATAACAGAAATCGTGTCGAAAGAGGTCTGGACGACAAAAACAAAGCAATGCTAGTTAGGATGAAAGAAGGTTTGCTTGTTAACCGAGACCATGTTGCCAATATCGTTTCTCACCATTGTGCTAATTTTTTTGCATCCGACGCATGGAAATTTGGGCACCAGCACGCAAACTTTTGCCCCCATTCTGCATGCAAAACCAACATAAGCGTGGGTCAAAAGAAAACTTTCTCTTCTTTATATCTGGGCTCAAATAGTTGATCATCTAAACCTGTACCTTTTTCGACACGAGCAACCCTTCACATCTCAGTTTGTATAGGAGTAAGCTATTTACCTGACGATTTGCACTGGGTTCACTAGACGCCGTTCAGTGATAACTTACTCTGTTATCCATCCGTGAGACCAAGACCCAACAAATTGTGCTTCTTCTTCAGCTTTAGCCCAACTACTGAACAAGTTATTACCTGAAGTTTTATCAATAGTAAGCTGTAATTGTTAGCACTTGTCTACTTCTTTTTCATTAAAGAAAAACTTGTTTTATATATAATTGTTCGCGGTTGTCAACTTCTAACCCAATGGTTGCCCACACTTTCCTTCCATCAATGAAGATTCTCCACTGAAGAGAGTAATAAGTAGAGCAAAGGGAAAAAAGACTACCAGAATCCGTATCAAGAACAACTTTCTATGTAAAACCAGCTTTGATATATCAATCTTACCACCATAGTATCCATGTTTGCCCAGCAATTTTGTCAGAGTAATATGGCAACTTCTTACGCTTAGCAAATTAACCGGTTATTGTCCCAAATATATTCCTTACCCGTTAAGGATTCATATCCAGCAACTGTAAAAACATTATTCCCCTACTCAAATCTAAAATCTATTAACAAGTGAACTCAACAATGAGCATTGATTCTTCTGTTTCAGATATTATGTAAAATCACGGCTTTTAAATTATATTTGCTTTGTTCTCAAGATGGAGATGCACTTCGGCACCTACCTACATTATTATTTGAACAATTACAGCTCACTCTCGATGGAACTTAGGCAATACCTGTTCAGTAGTTGGGCGAAGCTGGAGAAAAAGCAAAATTCAGTGGTCTTACTGATGAGTAACGGAGTAACCTATAACTAGACAGAGTAGAGTGAGCCCCAGTGCAAATGGTCGAGTAGATAGCTTACTCTGTTTATATATACCCACTGGCAGTGTCCTACAGTTCTTTTTATAATCATTTCCTTGTTTGCGACACCATAATATGAAACATGGCAATCAATAATGTAACCATTTTTTCTTACTCAAATCACGAAATACAGTTGGTCGATTACCATACCAGCCATAAACGAATACACAGAAAATTGAAATGAATCTGGTTATGACCATATCTGCTAAGACCAAAAACAAATACACAGAAAACTGAAACGAATCTGGCTATGATGAAAATCTAACCAGACAGAAAGCCACAGTGGAATAAAAATCTTCAGAAAAACAAAATTTGAAGCCCTTCTTATTCTTAGAGGTTACAGTTCATGGACCGCTCGCCGAGCATGGATTTGTGGTCACGTTAAGCCCTCCTATTAAGCCGCCAAACCATTGTTAAATGCTCATGGTTTGAAATTACATTAATTACGTCGAAGACATTCTTTCTGACTCTCTGAGGTCCCCTTCATTTCGTCGTCCCTCTGTCGAGTAAAATCTCACCACGCGTAATCGTCCTTTATATAAGAGCAGGTTTATAAAACAGTATTCGTTCTCCCATTGAAATCTGACATGTTTCGTCTAATTAAAAAATTATTTCAAAATAAGAAATTAAAATTAGCTTTTAAAAAAGAGGTTATGTTATGAGACATGATAAAAGAGAGGATTTAAGATAGTTTTGATTTATGTCCACTTTTGATTCATGGAAAAGGGAATTTTAATAAAATTTTAGTTTTGAAATGTTTATGTACATCTCCATATTTTACATGAAAAAAAAACAGGTCGTAGTTGAAGTTGAAATCAATAGCATATGTATATAAGATCTTGCATTAAGGGAGTGTTAAGCAAGATTATATTTGTTTCATTGGGAAATAAGGAAGAAATAATGAAAGATTGAAGAGAAGCAAACTAATGTTCTAAGTCAATGAGAAGAAATAGTCATGGGTTAGAAGAAGAGATGACTTGGAGACAACAAGAGAGATAAAAATAAACATAGGCATCATATCTTGAAAACATTCAAGTTGAATTTAATGCATTTGAAGATCACATCAAATGTATGGAGTTTGATAAAAGGTTCACCAACATCTTGTAGAAAGTTGTCACACTAGAACATGAATATGTGAGTAAAGCATGTTGCATAGCATGAAAAAGTTCAAAAAAATGAACATGAATATGTTGGAGCAGGTTTAACATCTATGACTAAAGCAGAGCATGAAGAAGTTCAAGAAATTGAACTTTAATCTGTAGGAGCATATTTAGCATCTGTGAGTGAAGTAGTGCATGAGGAAGTTCAAGAAATTGAATATGAATATGTAGCAGCAGATTTGGCATCTTTGAGTGAAGCGGAGTAGGAGGAAGTTCAAGAAACTGAACATGAATCTACAGTAGTAGATTTGACTTCTGTGAGTTAAACAGAGCATGAATAACTTCAAGAAGTTGAACTTGAATCTGTAGTAGCATATTTGAAATTTGTGAGTGAATCAAAGCAAGAGGATATAGATATTGGTGAATCCCACTATGCAAGAATAAAAATGGATGCCAATTATAATGATAACGATAAATCTGACAATGTAGCATCATGTGATGGTAAAGCTGACAATGAAGCATTCGGTATTTTAGTAAATACAACAATATTTGTTGATGACTATGAAGATGACAATAAAACTGTCAATGTAACAATATATCATGATAGAGTAGATCCAATAGAGAAGATTAATTGATAAGTGTTATCAAGTAATGGCCTCTTCAAAACATAGGTTAAAGCACTTGAAGTTGAATTTTACGATGATCACCTATCTTACGATGAATATTTACAAATGATACTAGTGAAGAATCTTATTGATTAGTTGTTGTTTGGAAGGGTAATCATGCTTGACAGTGAAGACTGACTCGATAATATCTTGATTGCGATGAAAATAGATAAATAAGATGCACATAAATATGACTTTATGATAGTTGTAGTTGAGGAAGATGAACAACTTGAAGCGAAAGATACAAATTTTGATGAAGATTTGAAATTTATCGAGGATTGGATTACAAATCCCAAAGAAGTTGGAGATGACAACCTACATTTTAATTGAATTTTAAAGCATGGGAAGAACCAAACTTGAGTAAAGATGAGGAAGCTCTCCAAGAAAAACAAAATAAAAAGAACCAACATCGTTCTAATGATGATATTCTTTGTAATATTTAAAAAAATTGAGTGTGTAGGATCACAGGACAATATATTTGTACGAGTTGAATCTGAAGACAAAGTAGAAGAAGTAATGCAAGTCCAGTCAAAGATATCGAGGAAGAAAGATACAAATCAACATATATTATTTTCTAACTAATTGGTGGCCACTATCGATGCTAGGTAAAGAAGCACCTAGGTCAAGAATTTTAAGCCAAGTGGGGTAGCTAGGAAAAGTTAAAGTTCACAAAAATAAAAATGGTATAGTGCAATAGGATGGAAATAGTCAAAACGCCAAAGAAAAGATAGATTATAGAAAAGGGGTGGGTAGCTTTTTACAAGGAGAGATAAGTAATAGAAGGGGAAGGGAAAGTGACTCATTAAAATTATATGTTAAAGTAAAGTTTAAAAAAAGGGCTTTTGCTTTTTAAATTCAGAAAAGGGGTTCCTTCAAATTTTAATTTTATTATCTAGCCACATAAAATTAAGGGGTTTTTTATGCAAAAGGGAATTAATAAACTTGTTAAGAAGAAGGTATTTTGGTATTTATTTTATTGAATATGAGATTCATTATAAAGAAAAGATTAAATGAGAGGGATAGTTTTTATTAATTTTATGATCATGGGTATAAAGTAAAAAGGAGGTGTTTAAGATTAGGATAAGTGAAAAAGGTAATGTAAAAAAAGTTAGAAAGGGATAAATATGATGAGAAAAGTAAGGTTAAAGGAAATCTTAACATTAAAAAAAGGTAGTATCTTTTTTATTCCAAGAATGGATTACATAGGCATTTTTCTATAAGAGTGTAATAGGGGGTGTTTTTTAACTTTTTAGACATGGGTGTGAAGAAGAAAATGTATATCTTTTGAAAATGATCTATTAGCATGGAAATTTGTTAAGCAAAAATCTACTACTTTTAAAGATCTTCTAAATGAAATGCAAGAAGTTTGTTTGAAGAAAGGAGATTTTAGTGAATAACTAGTGGCAAAATTGTCAAAAGATCCTCAACCAACATTAAAAAGCTTGTTTAGAAATTGTTATTTTCAAAAATTTTCAGAAATAGAAGACCCAATGGAAGAGCACATTGAAGTCCAAGAAGAAAGCCAAGAGAAAATGATAATATAAACGAAGAATTTAGCGTACATGATATTATTGATTAGTTTCTTTTCCTTGAGAAAAATGATACATTTGACAAAAAAATATAGAAGATATATTTGTAACGTTTTGACTTTAAGATTTTATATTAAGCATAAATTTCCATATATTACTGTGAATATGTTTATCATGATATTTACCAATATATGGTGTATTTTGTGTTTTGTTTAAGTAAAATATCACTTTTATGAAAAATAATATCAAGGGAACCCGCAAGAAGTTGCTACCCAATTATGATGCAATGGGAGCGCGCGAGCGGAAAAAAACAAGAATGTGCACGCACCCTTGGACGTGCACATGCACTCCTACTTCGGCAGTGACAAACCTCCATGCCAAATCCCTGTAGTGGACAATAGCAGTGCGCACATGGCCCTAATGGTGCGCATGTGTGTAAGTGCGTGCACGCATATGTGTATGCACGTGGGTGTTTTGTGTGTTCGCATATAAAGACGCCCGCACATTCCTGTGTTTTAAAAAAAACAAAAAACAAAATAGTGAACTGTTTTGTTAGTTCACAACCCACCCGCAAGCGCAAAAGGAGGAAAAAATGATGTCCAAGGAGGTGAAAATGACACCCACGAAGCCCAAAGGAAGTGTCCAAGCAGCATAAAATGACACCCACGACATTGGAGTAAGGTAGATGGAGTAGTATTTGCATTTTTTTGTTTATTTTAATGGTTTTTATTGTATTTAAAATAAAATACAAAATTTAAAAAAAATTGCAAATGAATTGAAATGGTAAAATTTTGATATTATGATTACAAATTACCTAAACATAATGACAAATACCAATGAACCATCCCAATAAAGGAGTGAAACAAACCAATCAGAAGACCCAAACCTCAAATTAAATGAAGAAAACCCCGAAGATGAATTACACAAGGATTTAAACCAATTAAGAATATTGAGTGATGAACTGAAGAACACCAAGGAACCCTCTTGGGTTTCCTTCGCCACATCACTACAAAACATAACAGAGTCTATCAACATTTCCCATAGTGAGATAACCAATTTGAGCCAATATATGGCTCAAATGAGAGAACATTATGGCACTGTTATGTCCAAAGAGGATAGAAAAAAACTGAATATCATAAAAGCCCAACTGTGGAGCAAATTTACAGATCCAAGAATAGGACATCCTCCATATGTGAGGAAGAGGCAAGTTTGCATGGACTGGTGTAATTACCAGCCATGGAGAGAAAACTAGAGGAAGAGATGGTTCATGGTTTTTTATAATCCTCCATGCAACAATGTCGAGGTCCCACAGTATTTTCTCAAGAAACTATGGGTTGAGTTTGTGTTAGGGTTCCATGTGAACTACTTCGACATCACCGAGTTCCACGGCGTCGGTTTTGGCTCAGCCCAAGATCAACTTCACGCACACTGGAACCCACTCAGAGGACCTCTTGCACCTAGCTGAAAGCCAAACCCGCTTCCTCAACCACCTGGGTTAGGTATTTTACTAGATGAGATCCATTATTCCATTAGATGTGCCATGTGACACCTTCTTAGGCATGCCACATTTCTGGCTATGTCCTCGCAGAGCGAGTAGGACCACCCCAAGAGACACACTTACGCATGATTTACTGGTGGTGGGTGAGGGAGAGAAGCTACAGGTGGTAGCCAAGATGATCCATCCAACTCAATAGGACTAGTGCCACATCATTGTTCTCATTGTGGGAATCCATTCCATGTTCCCACATAGGAGCATGCCACAGAGAGATACCTACACTAGGTTAGTTATTGTTTTATTTAATGTTCAAGTATTGATTATACATTATGCAATCTCATAATTTCTAGTAAATTTATATTAGAATCAAATGTTGATGACTTCATTTGTTTTAATGTACAACTATTCAGTGTTGAGTCTCCAACACCCGGGTGGGAGGATGTTGGTTCCTTCAACCTAAATGGAGCCATGGCAACTGCAGAGGACATCGCGGCACCATACACACACGTATTTTTCTTTCAGTAAGTAAATTTAATGTTAGTAGATAATCTTGTCATCCAATGTAGTTAGTATTTAGTAATTCAATCTAAATATTTTTGTGCAAATGAACAGGTGTCCGCAGGAGTGAGTGACCAACCATCCCCATCGAGGATTAGTAGATCCCCTTGTGAGCAGGTATCTTGTAATAAAGTATAAATTTCATTTCATTTTTTATGGATTAGATTTTTATAGTTATATTTTTTATATACTAATATGCGAGGCCATGAATATGTATGTCGCTCCGAGTACATAGGCATGCCGGTGTCACTATCTCTCGATCGACTTCCTTTTTCCCACCATATATGCCAGGTGTATCCCTTGGCATACATGTCCCTTCCCCTGAATCCCTCTCCACCCCCTTCTTCCCCACAACCTTTGCTCACTCCCCCGCCCCACCCATCCACCCCCTCCCTCGCAATTTCCCATGTTTCCACCCCCTCCCCCTCTGACCATGATACACCATCCATCCACATTCACCCATCCCTCCATCCCATCCCAAAACCTAGTCCCCTCCCCCATATTACCCCACCACCCTCGTTTCTCTTTTCCAAGGTGGCCCATTCCATTCTATATCCAATTGGGGTTTATCATCGTACATCGCCACTTCACCCACTCTAGTCCATGCCCTCTCTCACCATTCCCCCTAGTTTTGTATCCAACGTTGATGTGGCTACATCCTCCACTATGCCATCCACCCTAGCATCAGAGCAGGTTTTCCAACCCACTGCTCCACCTGCGACCCCCGAGGACCAGTCGACTACTCCACCTTCCACCTATGAGGACCAACTGATTGCTCCACCTGCCAACCCCTAGGACTATCCTATTGTGTTCACGGTGAGATTGATTATTTTATGAAAATATCGTGCAATATTAACGAAAATTAACATAGTCTAGAAATTGTATGAGTTTTTTTATTGTTTAAATGTTGTAGGGTGACATTGCCAAGAGACTTAGATCACAGAGGAGGGTAGCCCGCTCGCCACTTACGGTCTCATTTGAGGTGATCTATTTAATATTTGAAAACGTAATTTTGATTTTTAAATTGTGTTTTACACTTGTATAATTTCTTGTAGGAGTTGACATTCGATTGTTTTCATTTCAGAGACCAAGGGGAGGTGGTTGAAGTGGACAGAATAACCGAGCTTCCTCTAGCTCGAAGAAGAGGAATATCAATTTTGGAGGTGCACCTGAGAGATCCGAGGTGGGCAGGAGGATTGAGAGACCATCGTATGTACACTAGCCATGATGTGGCATTTTGGCATGAGTTGCCATATTTTGTATACAACACGAGTTTCCATTGTATAGACATTGGGAACGATGTTCCATTTTTCACTGCTATTGTATATGATTGGAAATTTTTGTATATTAATATATCATTTTGCAATTCTTTATATTAATTTTCCTTTTATTACAAATTTTCATACATTATTTCGAATACAGTAGTAGTTTACAGTTGATGTGCTTTTAATACTTATTGTTGACGAAGTAATAAAGTATGTATGTTCACAATAAAATGCATAAAAAATTTAACAATGTAGGTTAGTTAACAAAAAAATACACAACTACATAAACATGTACAATAACAATGACAATTTTAAATACCAAATACCTAATCTTGTAAATCATAGTGCAAATAATTTTTCAATTTAGTAAATTTTTCCATGAAGTATTCTTCTTACTACCAAATAATTTTTTCGATATCTTTCCAAGCCTCCCTTCACCCCTCATCCCTTCTATTTGTTTTCTCGGGTTGTCATACCTAGATTTGGCCTTGTTATTGTAGACCTAAACCGTAAGGACCTAGATGTAACTAGACACCTAACCTAAAACCCTAGATTTCTACCCTTCCAAACCCTTCCTCCATTCTCCATCTCATAACCTACTCTCTTACCTTTCCACATCTCCTCTCTCATTTTCTAACCCTAATATTGGAATCTCATACTCATATCCTCAACCTATAGGATCAGACCTTCACCCCCTTTCAAAACTCCTTCTCTAGCCTTAGCATCCCTCCTAGGACTCTACGAGTCAATCTCTATGAAACCCTAGCTACCAACAACTCCTAGATAAGAATCAATTCTAACTAAATTTGGTCACTCTTTCTAAAAATAATCATTACAAAAAGCACACCAAGCAACCTTAGGGTTTTTCAAATGCCACAATTCCTACCATAAACTATGCTTTATAATCAATGAGGAAACGCTAACCCAAACGTTGTTTTGGGGATAGCATGCATAACCTAGGGTTTAGAATCAATGATGAAACCCTAAACCTACGAGGGAAACCTTAACACCAACCCTACCTAACCATTTCTTGTGGCCTCTTATAAAGTACCTTGTATATGAGCATGCCTAAGAGTGTAGTCATAGGTCACATATTCTTTATAGACTAATCAAATGAAATAATTCAAAGCTTAAGCATGGATTACTTCACATAATCTAGGGTTAGAGCTTCATGAGAAATCCTTTTATAAACAATAGTGAAATAAGTAAAACATAGCCCATCTTCCACAACTCATACATTAAAAAATCATGAGAGAAAGAGGCTACATAATAGGCTTATGCCTATAGTTTGTAAGAATAAATTAGCATGCAATAGATGAAGGAATGAAGGAAAGGATGGGAAATGAATGCATAGAGAGTATCAACCCTAGATTTAGACCATAGTTACCATGCAAGCATCATAGTAAAGAGAAGCTAAAAATTTATTACATGTGTTTTGGACTTACATTGTCCATATCAATAGGCCTTCTACTCCATTTTCTAACCTTTACTAACCCTAGGAGTTTCTATAAAACTAGACTATAATACTACCATTAGGGAGACATAGAACACACCTAAACCATTCTATTCTAGCATAACCCTTGCTAAAACCCTTGCCCTAGACTCCTACCTTTCCCTTTCTCTAAAGCAAGGCCTATTCCTTTCATTTCCACACTACTTACACCCCCATGGATATCCCTATATCTCTGACTGTAATATCCATTTTGGAAAACCCTATAACACAACTAACTTATCCTAAGATACCCTAACTTCTCCTTTAGCCACAGCCCTAACCTCCTAGCATGCTAAGACCCTAACGCAAGGCTAACTTCGTCACTATTTTGTCCTTTAAATTCCTCTCTACTTGCCTAATTTTTTACTATAATATCCTATTTAGGGCATCCCTAATATCCTTCTTACCCGCCTATCCTAGCCTAAGGTCATTTCTTTTCCTTCCTATCTTTCTCACTCACTAACGCCTCACCTCAAATTTGTCCAAAACCCAACTTAAAGTGGCACAAATACACCCTAAAGGGATTGTATCTAAACAATCATTCCCATCCATACATAAACAAATTTGACAGTGGTATATAAACATCCATAACTTAGAAAAATACAAGAAAAGGCCTTGAATTGCTTGCAAGTCATTATGTCATTAAAATCCAAGTGAATATACTTGTTATTATTCCTACTTGACTAGAAATTACTTCTTGGACTGTCATAAGACATTTTCCTTGACTAGAAATTTGATTTGGCTTAAGAGTCCCATTGGCTTGGAAACTTGGCACTTATAAAATTGTTTATCACTGATGTTTACTTAAAATATTGTACCTTTGTCTTAACAAGCTAAAAAGTGAAATATAGGACTGTCATAATGGTAAATGATTGGCTGGAAATAATTTTGTTTTGAGAGTACCTTTCACTAATTCAAAGTGCCATTTCAACTCTTGTTTATCATTAGTACTTGCATTTGGGATTGTACACTCATTTTGGCAAGCTGGAAATTAGTCTTTTAGACTGTCATAATCATTTTGACTTGGCTTGAAATCATTTTCAGTTTGATAGTCTTATCTTCATGAAAAGTGGATTGATTGGGGTCTATGTCAATGTATGTCGGTTGCAAAAGAGGTTGACTTTGTACGATATGATGGTAACGTCCCACCAACACCACTAACATGATTCAACCACATGCATCCAATGTAGTTCAAGAAACCCTAGCTACGTTGTAGTGCAGGTATGTATCTTCTAGGTATATGGTTCTACTAGTTTCTAGTTAAGTGAGACTAACAAATATAATGATATAAATATAATGAGTTCATAAACCCTATTTTGTAGTTCTATGTCTAAATATTGGAACCCTAGATTTTATGTTTGTGGTTTCTAGTTCAAGAAACCCTAGCTTTCTTGACATCTGTTCTTATAGATTAGGTATATGGTCTAGGTATTTGTAATCCTTATTTTTTAGGTTTGTGATCTGTAGTTCATGAAACCCTATTTTTTTTTTCCTATTTATGCATGTAGCTTAGGTAGGTGTTTTAAGTATTTCTACATAAGTAAGACTAACGGAGCACATGATCTCTATGTATGTGAATTTCTACTTTATAAAACCCTAGTTTGTAGTTATATGTGTAAATTTATAAACCTTAGTTTTTAGGTTTATGCTTTGTAATATGTGAAACCCTATTTTTTTGTTATTTTCTCTTGTAGATTAGGTATATGGTCTAAGTGGTTCTACATAAGAGAAACTAAAATAACCCAGAAGAAAAAGCACATGTGAGGAGGGTGGAAAGGGAAACTAAGAAAGAATCATTGTGGAAAGTGGTCCAAGACATAAAATTGTTCTTCCTTGACAAATAAAAAATGAAACAAGTTCATGAATATGTGTCTTCTATAAAAGACACATCAAGTTAAAAGAAGAAGGATAATAAATTGGCTAGGAACCATTGCGAGATGTACAAGAGATGCAAAGGGAAACCCATCATGTTTTCATTAAGGTATCCACACTATAATTGTTTTCCTCCTTAGGGTTTATAAACCCTAATCATCTTTCATCATAGAAGCACGTTGGCCTTTCAGACAAGTCTAGCACAATTTTGACGTCAACATATCTATCCTAGGATGATTCCTCATACCCTAGGTCTTTCACTATTGCATCAACACAAGCACCAAGACCTCCATGGAAAATCAACTAAACTTAAAAAAATATTCTTCTATGCAAGGCATCAAAAGAAGCTCGAGACTTATCAAGTTAATTTTTCCATGGTCTTCCCTAACCTCCATGTATCACACAAGAATAGGACTGCGATATCACCAAAGATGGTATCTCTTTTCTTTGTATTTTCTATAGGGTTGTAACCCTAATTCTACCTCCTTTGCCTGCACAACAAGAGCTATGGATTCTGCAAGACAACCATCAATTCCTCTAGTATTATATCTCCTTCTCCAAGTTTTACTTACATATATAAACCCTAGTGTCCTCATGCATATCCAAGTTTCCTCATGTAATGCATTCCTCTTCTAGTTGTGTACCACATCTTATTGTTCCCAATGCTCCTCAACAAATGTGTCAGAGGTGGTTACAATGATCCAATGCTTATCCTCAATATGTGTGCCAAGGTGGTTACTATGCTCATTTTCTACTCCTCAACATGTGTGTGAAGGTGGTCACTATGGTCCAATATTTCACTTATCTTCATCCTAATATCAGAAGGAAACCCAACAAAATAAACCTTAGTCCAAGTGTACGTTAACACCATGAAGATACATCCCTTAGGGAACTCTTTCCAAGCATATAACATATCCAGAATCTCTTATTAAAAAAAATTACAACATCAATAAGTCTACTCTTTTATTTTCAAGATATATGTTAAAAAAAATATTTTCAAGATATGTGTTAAATCACTTAACAAATTCAACCCAAAGTTTTTCCAAATTATAATTCATAACCAATGCTAGAATATAACTGATCATGAAGATAATATAACTTGAAATTCAAATCTGTAAGTACACAATATTTTGACAACAAGAACAATTCATATATCACCAAACATTTTATGGTTGAAAATATGGTCAAACATTTTATAATTTAAAAATTCTAGAATTAGTAAGATTCACCAAGGATTATACACTTTAAGAAATTATGATCCTTAAAATTTTCCATGCTTAGGCTTAAACAGGTAGTTTTAGTAAAATAGTCATATTTGATGATTGCAATGTCCAAATTAAATAACACAAGCATGATTGGATGTACAATGAAATTCACTGGGCCATACAAAAGTAGTGGAGAGGTCCCACTAGAGGTAATGACATCCCAGGAGACCAACAGAGTCGATGGATCATCGATTTGACCTCGGGTTGCCGAGTTATGTTGAGTTGAAAGTCACATGAAAATGTCGTTCAGGGACACTTGGTGACTCTCGATCCGGGAGCAAAAAAAGAAACGGGGAAGAAAGATTGCATGTCGTTGTCTTCAAAAAGTGTGTATGGATAATGTCGATATGGGAACACTACCAAGACTGGCACGATCGATGGTTTTGCAGAGTTGACCCACCAATGCGAGAGTTGCATTGAAGGAAACTGAGAAAAACCCTAGTTTACAAAACCAATGCATAATGAACTCACTGGGCCATGCAAATGCAATGGAAAAGTTCCACTAGAGTTAATGACATTCTAGGAGACCGACAAAGTCAACGGATCATCGATACAACCTTTGGTTGTCGAGTTATGTCGAGTTGAAAGTCACATGAAAATGTCATTCAAGGACACTTGGTGACTCTCGGTCCGCAAGCAAAAAACTAAATGGAGCAACAACATTTGCATGCCGTTGGATCTGAAAAGTGTGTATGCCCAATGCCAATATGGGAACACTACCAAGACTGGAACGATGGAGGGCTTTGCAGAGTTGACCGACCAATGCAAGAGTTGCATTGAAGGAAACTGAGCAAAACCCTAGTTTACAAAACCGATGCACAATGAACTAACTAGTCCATGCAAATAGGGTGGAGAGGGCCCACTAGAGGTAATGAAATTCTAGGAGACCAACGGAGTCGACAGCTCATTGATCTGACCTCCGATTGTTGAGATGTTGAATTGAAAGTTGCATGAAAATGATGTTCAAGCACACTTGGTGACTCTCAGTTCGGGAGTGAAAAACAAAACAAAGTAGCAAGATTGCATTTTGTTGGATCCAATAAGTGTGTATGGCCAATTATGATATGGTAACACTACCAATACTAGCACAAAGGAGGTTTTTGCAGAGTTGACCCACCAATGCGAGAGTTGCATTGAAGGAAACTAAGAAAAACCCTAGTTTACAAAACCGATGCACAATGAACTCACTAGTCCATGCAAACAAGGTCGATAGGGTCCACTAGATGTAATTTCATGCAAAGAGACCAACGGAGTTGACATATCATCGATTCGACCTCTGGTTTCCAAGTTATGTCGAGTTGAAAGTCATATGAAAATGGGGTCCATGCAACCCTCTCAATGGTGCACTGGCCCTACAAAACCCTATGTCGAGTGTCTGAGGGTGGCTTGCCCATGGAGGCCATGCCCAAACACAGCTACAGGAAACGTTCAAAATTGAGCCCTTCATTGCCCTTCCAAAGGGTTCTATCCCTTACCAAAAGTGTAAAGTTAAAATTGCCCTTCAAAAAAAATTTAAAATATGAATTTTACCCTTCCAATCAAGAAGGGCATAATTTATATCAACATTTCAAAAGAAGGGAAACATTTTAAATTATCCATCCATATAAATTTGTCAATATGTTGAAATTCCTATGTTATAAAGTTCAACTCATCATTCAAAATATTGGAAATATAATAAATTATAATCACGATGGGTGGCATGATCATGGTGTAATCTCCCTCCATCATTCCAAACATTTGTGGTTTCTCACAACATTTTTCCTCAGCACCACCAAAATACATCTAAAAATTACTTGTCTTTACATCATCTTCTCTTTAAATCCTCATCTCATAGTCATAACTAAGGATTGTTATGCATTGTAGATCCTCACCTTATAGTACGAATTGACGCAAAGAATAAGAGACAACTATAAGTAAGTGTTATATTAAATTTACCATGTAAGTCTTTAATTAACACTATCACCTGAGATTTGACACGTTGGATTGTTGTGATGTGACACTCTCTTGTATGTAGGAATTTTTTTTAATGTATTTTTAGTTGTGTATTATTTTTTCTTAGGTTCCCAATCCTTATCATTCTTACATCTCTCCACCTCAGATTGCACGTAAATGCCCCAATATGGTTATGGCATAGTCTATGTAGTTTTTTTGTATAATGAAGTTTGCTCTAATTGGAAAAAATTCAATATAATAGTTTTTATGTTACTGAAATGTAAAATTAATGATACACATGTGACAACTTAATGCGTTCAAAATAAGTTTTATTGAAAATATATCATTTTTTCATGTAGATATTAAGGAGTTCTGAATTGTTTAAAATTGTAAAAATTTGAATGAACAATATTTGTCTTTTGCATTTTTTTGGTGAAAGGGTTCAGTTAATTTATACTTGTCAATTGAAGTACAATTATTTATTTTTCTCTTCATCTCTAAAGGGCTCAGAAAATCAATACCCTTCCAAATTAAATTAAGACCCACCAGGGATCTAATGGATGAACCGTCAATTCCATTGGGATTGTGGCATGGGATTATGGCCAGCGTGTCCTCCCCCTCGACTTCGCATGACCCAAGTGTGCCTCTAGGCCATATTATGAAAACTAGGGTTTTGACCAAGTAGAGTGTAAGCACAATTACCCAATCTCATTTAATATAGCCATATAGATCCTCTTTGTTCCTAATTGCCTCCATCAATCTCTCGTGCTATGAATGACATAAGAAATAATGTACGCTAGTTGAGTTCTTGTTTGACATTGTCTGTATATGGATGTTCATGCCAACAATCAAGTTTGTGAAGTGATAGTCCACAGAACCGGGTCTATAATCCACAAATACATGCCCACTAGTTCTTCTTGATTTCCCATCTAGTGTAAGATATTCACCCTCAACCACCATCGAGCCAATAGGAAATTCATTTCCTTCATCATCAATCAATGATCCATTCAGTATTTTCTTACCTCGAATGCATTGTGCCAACCAATAATATGTTCATCATTCATTGTATTTCAGGGTAAAAACTGCATATATGTGTCTTGGTTGTACAAGATCTAAGATATGGTCGTAGACTGTCAAAATCACTAACTCGCCCTCCTCTAAGTGGGTTGTTTCAATGACTACATGTAGGTCTACTGCAAGAGACACACGATCCCAATCATCAACCCAATCCATGCGTTCGCATTCATCCCATTCACCATTGCTACAAGGGATGCAAAAGAAAGCAAGTTTTCGTGTCCATATTTCAAATAGGGAGTTGTTTGAGCTTGGAACCAAATGAAATCCACGTGGTCCTCATACTGTGCCACAACTATAGGAATGAGATCGATCTATGTCAACCACATACCAAAAATTCCTAACTAACCTTCCTTCCCCTATTAATGTATGTTGAACTTTAGTTCGATATGACATTGTTGTAGAGCACCATTGAACTATGGATTCTACATATTTGATATGGGGGTTTCTGGTAAACCTCATCTCCTCCCTTCGTAGTGCGGTCTTGATGTATGCACCAGCCCTGTCATGCTCACCTTTTCCATGCCCAGTCTAAAAGTAGTTTCATATATGTGACACATTGTAAGTCTTATGTAACATACTCATCCATTGGAAGACTCAGGAATTTTCAACTAGACCACACAACCATCTGACCATATCCAATGTTGATCCATCTGTATATCTCCCTCCTTTAGCTAATCATATAAAATTTGAAAACAATGTTGGACATAATGCATATCATGGTATCTGTCATCACTTATGTAAAAGTTTGTATCCTTATATGTTATCCTAATGTCAATGTTGCTCTCAGGGCCATGCCTATACTTAATATGTACCATGAGGTTGACTTGGTCAGAATGGTAATATTGACTCTGAATTTTATTTTGTGGCTGAGGGGTGTAGTTTTCTACAAAATCCATAATTGACAATATGGTCCCAATGGGAAATTTTTCCATGCATTTTCTATACTGCTCATCCTGTTATCGCGCTAAATGCACATGTTGAACATACTGATCAGTTTTCTTGTAGAACTATGTCAAAAAATCGCATACCCATACCTGTTTCCATGAAAACAAGGGTCGTATTAGAATGTGACCTTTAAAGAATGTATATTTAGAAACTGAACGTGTAAGAGGAAACAAATGCAACAATCATTTGCACCTATGACTTCACCAATGAAATATTTTTACTTTCCTTCTCATTATCTGATTGATAGGCTACGTACTTGAAGCTATGCATCTCCATGTTCATATTTCCAAAATGATGTTCATCTCTTCCATGAATGCAATGGTTCAAAATATCAAACCCACTGCACCTGGAACAATTCCCATATAGACATGATTTTCCATAGTATTTTTTTCCTTCATGCCTTGGACACATGATGCTGACGATAAAATCTCTCGATGCATTCGGTGGTATTACGGATTCATTGTAGCCTTGCTCAAGGTTAGTATGCAAATCACAAAATATATGTTTATACGTGTAATAAAAATATTCATATTCTACATGGTATCTACAATAGCATGTGTTTCGATTAATGCATATATGAACATACCATGGTTTACATTTCTCAAAGGACCTTTGGCCCAAGTTGAATTGTGTGTGCTCATTCTTGAATCTCTCATAGAGTTTAGTCTTTGTTGTGTCAAGGAAGTGTTTGACATGGGGTTCATGTTCTGTAGAACCTTTTCTCAGCTTTATCACATCTCTTTGGTTAGATGAAGGTATGGTATGATCATGCTAGAAAGTTTGTATGAAGTCTTTAATAGCATCAATCAGCTTCATATCTCGACGAGGAAACCTACTGACACAATCCCAACAATATTTTCCACCTGGAGTCTGAAGATTTTCTCTTATAACAGAGTACTTCTTAACAATTTTTCTCTTTAATTTAAGTATGTTAGAAGTGTGTTAAAGGAGGTGACGTTGTTGTGTGGACTTGCTTACAAATAATTCTGATAACACATGACGAACCTTACAAAGATCTTTAGTATGAAACGTCTTCCCAATCACATTAAAACCAGATTAGAGATTTCTAACAATATGATTGTTAGCCTCTGAACTTCTAACCATATTTATGCCCAGAATTATCCTAACAACAACTAAACAATTTGACTTTAACAAACATAGTAATAATTGACATTTACCTGCATCGCCTTTGGATTCAAAATATTCCTTCATTAATTTGCTACATTGCCAATCGATAGTGTGTTTGGGAAACTTACCTTCAAGTCCTGACAGATAAATTTCGTCCACATGGATACGTCTAGGAGTCCTTTTTCTTGCACTAGACAGTCAAGGTAGGGAAGGTGGACATGAGCTACGAATCCCATGGCTTCTTTGTTGTGGTGCTTCATTCACATGTTGGTCCATATTTGGAGTGTGCTTGACATGGTTGTGGTATTCTTAGAGAGATTTCAAATTAATCATTGCTCCTAGGTCCAACTCTTGATACTCAACATCTCTCAATATACCTATGTCTTCAAGAGCTTCAACATGGCTCGTTGATGGATTATTTGTTGGAGATTGTGTTGATGTTGGAATTTGAGTTGGGTCGATTGGATGGAACCACTTCACCTGTGGTTCTGAAGTAGAGGTTGTTATGTCATCAAATCTGTTAGGATCGGTTGTAGTATCAGTGGAAATGTTTGGACCATGTCTCACTCTCTCCATTTCCAACCTAGCCTTTTCTCTTACCTCATTTTCCTTTTCAATGGGAATATTCCTTCTCATTTTTCTTACTCTGTTACTTGAGTTTCCCATCTCTAAAAGTTTCTTTATCAAAACTATGAGGTCTACCCTTGCATAAGAAGCAACAAATAAGGTATTAGTTCCATTATACAAGAAATATGGCGCGTTCCAACATAATTAACTAAATTACATATATGTTGGTATAGTAATTATTGGCATTGATACATAAATGCTTATTAAAGGTTTCTCTTTATGTTCGAACTAAAGTTTCATTTATATACTCTATTTGAGTCAAATAAAGAGATTCAAGTTTGCAGGTATTACAACTATAGGATTATGACTTCCTTTGTGTTCAAAAAGTATTGGAAGTCACAAGAAGATGAGTGAAATATTCTTCATTTCCAACACCTTTGGACAAGATGACATTGCACGTAATATGCCACATTAGTTGTGAGGGAAGACACAAGTTGGTGTTTGGATGTCTTGGGAATAAATTACACTCTTTAAGTTACAAGTTAACTAAAGAGAACAAATTGACTAATTACACAATGAGGAGGGTGCAAATCCCCTGAAAAAAGAATAAATCATTGAGGTAGAGATATCCCTGTCAAGCTCAAAGGCATGTTATGATAAATCTAGCATGAAGAGGAGAGCATGGACATGTTGGTGAACTATTCAATATGGACCCTCTCCCATGATTGATTCCAAGTTTTTTATACAAATTGAAGAGTCTCAATAGAGAACCTCATCTATGTCATCCTTGTGGGAAATCAAAACATATTCATGTGCAAATGATTATTGGTCTACATTGCATACTTCATCTTGTATAGAGAATATGGACAACTTGGTGAAGTATTCAATATGGACCCTCTCCCATGATTGCTTCAAAGGTTTTTTTTAATTTAAAAGTCTCAAGAGATAAATTCATCTATGCCATCATTGTGTTAAATCAAAATATATTCATGTGCAAATGTAAATTAGTTAACATTTCATACTTCATCTTGTATGGAGAATATGAGACTTGTTTAGATGTGAATTTGGGAATTATTCATATGAAATTAATTGTTGTCTATGAGAGAGATATTGTTGTAGGAATATGATAAAACATAAATCAATGAACTGATCTGAAATCTTGTGAATGAAAACAATTATTTACAATTCACCATACCTATTCAAAATTATCTCTTCTTGCAATGAAAACTTGTAGTTTGAATGTATCCAATAAATTCCAAGACCACTGAATATGTTTGTTAAATTCCAAGAGTGATCTTCTATCCAATTGATAAAAGAGTGTCTAATTGATGATTGAGTGTGAGACAAATTACAAACTTTAGGAGCACAAAATGCGCGAACAGTTGTATAAAACCCATGAAAGTTGGTAGCAATCCTAGGAATCCAGATCTCTATTTTTTTAACTAGTAATAGGTGTACACACATGTATTTATGAGCGTACACGTGTGTATAAGAGTGTGCACGTGTACCAACGCATATGCACAAATAGGCATGTACGTTTCTGCCTAACATTTATCTCATTTAATGACTAACGTTCTTCAACAATGTCTTGGTATTCACACATGTATGAGTATTTTTACAGTATAGTCTTCACCAATACTTTCTTCTTAGGCCCATCGATGCCATTATGAGGTCTTAGGCTCCTTACCTATGGTTGGTGAAGGGTAAGGGAGGCCTCCAACACTAACCATCATCACCATCATCACCATTATCATAGTCATCATCATCGTAATCATCATCATAATCATCCTCATCATAGTCAACCTCATCATCATCATCATAGTCATCATCCTCATCATCACCATTGTCATCATCCTCAAATCAAACTATGAATGGTTGCTTATTATATATAAATAACAAGATAGATAAGGCTCTGTTAATGAGTCGTCAATCGTGTACAGAGAAAAATGTAGAGAGTGCTTGTGTGAGCTAACACGTCAAAATCCTAGATGCAAGTTCCATGAATAATTGAAATTGACAACTTATATCAAGAATGAAGAAAGAATCGGGCTTTGTGGACTCTACAAAATCCTTCATCTTTCAAATTTTATAGATGTGATGTCGAAGGGGCCACGCTGTACGGAGTATCAAATGGATTACTATAAATACTGATTACTAAATCTTGAAAATGGGTGAAATCTCATTACTAAATATTGAAAACCATCAAAATATTTAATACACATATTCTCTACTTTGAAAACACCCTTTCATAAAGGGTCATATTAATTTTTATAAGGGAAACCTTGCTATGTAAAAACCCTACTTGCTTGGTCATATTGATTGCTTTTACGAGTAAATTCTGCATTAACTAAGAAATATCAATTAAGATTCAAATATTTTTAAATAAAGTTAAAGAAAAAGAGATTAACATTATTTTAAAAAGTTAAAGAGAAAGATATAAATTTTATGAGACTTAAATATTATAGATATAGATAAATAAATATTTATTTTTAAAATAAATCATATCAACAAAGATACTATACTTTATGGATATGTTTATATAAAAATGATATTAGTAAGAGATAAAATTTTATAAGTTCGACATCATTTATATAATAAATTCATTATATTCAAGAACAAAATCTCAACTAATCAACATGTTACCCCCTAGGACATCAGACAAGACTAAAGAGAGCACAAGATGAACCTCATCATCATCATCATCATCATCATTGTCATTGTCAGCCTGATCATTATTGTCATCATTGTCATCATCATCACCATCATCATCATCATCATCATCATATTCATCATCCTCATCATCCTCATTGTCATTATCCTCCTCATCATCATCATCAGAATTGGTCATCATCATTGTCATGGTCATCATCATCATCATCATCATAGTCTTCATCCTCATCATCATCATTGCCATCATCCTCATCATCATCATCACCATCATTTTTCATCGTCATTGTCATCATCATCATCATCATCATCATCATCATCATCATCATCATCCTCATCATCATCATCCTCATCCCCATCATCATCATTAGAGTCATCATCATTGTCATCATCATCATCATCATTATCATCACTATCATAGTCATCATCATCCTCATCATCGTAATCATCGTCATCATAGTCATACTATTTGTGATCATCAACATTGTCATTGTCATTGTCATCGTCATCATCATCATCATAGTCATCATCATCATCATCATCATTGTTCATCATCATCGTCATGGTTTTCATCATCATGGTCATCATCATCATCATCATCATCAACATCATCATCCTCATCATCATCGTCATCATCATCATCATAATCATTTTCATCATAGTCATAGTCATCGTGATCATCATCATCATCATCATCATCATTCTCATCATCATCACCATCATTGTTCATCATCATCGTCATCATCACCATCATCATCATCATCATCATAGTCATCATCCTCCTCCTCATCATCCTCATCATCATCATCATAGTCATCATTGTCATCATCCTCCTCATCATCATCATCATTGTTCATCATCATCATTCCATTGCAAATTCTTGAAAATAAAATCAAATCAAAGTTTCAACTAAACCTATCATCATCATCATCATCATCCTCATCATCACCACCACCGTCATTTTTCATCATCATTGTCATCATCGTCGTCATCATCATCATCATCATCATCATCATCATCATCATCATTGTCATCATCATCATCATCATTCTCATTATCATCATCATCATTATCATCACCATCATAGTCATCATCATCCTCATCATCGTAATCATCATCATCATATTGATACTATTTTTTATCATCATCATCATCGCCATCGTCATCAACATCATCGCCGTCATCATCATCATCATCATCATCATATTCATCATCGTCGTCATGTTCATTGTCATCATGGTCATCATCATCATCATTGTCATCATCAACATCATCATCCTCATCATCGTAATCATCATCATCATCGTCATGTTCATTATCATCATGGTCATCATCATCATCATCATCATCAACATCAACATCATCATCCTCATCATTGTAATCATCATCATCATCGTCATCGTCGTCGTCGTCGTCATAGTCATAGTCATCGTGATCATCATCATCATCCTCATCATCCTCATCACCATCATTGTTCATCATCATCGTCATCGCCATCATCATCATAGTCATCATCATCACCATCATCATCATTGTCATCAGCCTCCTCCTCATCATCATCATTGTTCATCGTCATCATTCCATTGCAAATGCTTGAAAATAAAATCAAAACAAAGTTTTAACTTAACATATGCATGCACGCATGTTTAACACATACACACTTAGAAGCATGATTACGCTTCTACTGCGTGCGCATTACATTTTAAACTACACGCACACAGGATTTAAATTTAGAATTTTGGTGGGCACCTTTTTTCCAACCTACGTGGTGGATGACTTGGCTGCTTTGATTTTAGGTTTGGGTTGCCCAACCAAGTGGTTTGGACTGTCTTATGACATAAAACATGTTTTGTACCACTTCTCCTGTTTCATGCATGATTTTTCATATGCCACGCTTGTCCACTGCTAATGAAAATTCACACACTTGTGTAACTCTCTCTGTAGAATATGAATATGTAATTTTTATTTAAATCTATTATCTTTTTCTATTTTTTATTTAATTTTAAATGGACTAACGTTAATCTAACACAAAAGGTAGGCTATTTGCTTCGGCTATAACTTTTGATTGGCTCACGTACTTAGAAAATGGAAAAGAACCCGCACAAGAAGACACAAAGACCTGCATCCTAAAAAACAATATCATTCATTGACTATGTTAAGACCAAGATTTCATGGACCAATGCTCGACCTTGTCATTTTAGGGCATCACTAACGCTGCACTAGACACACATGTTATCTACAACTCTATATAATTTTTTCACAAAATTCCACCATTTGCATAACAAACGAGTGGACCAATGCAAACATATTCATTGTTTTTGGGGTAAAAAACCATACCAAGCTTAGAAGAACCTCATTTTTTGGGATTTATAACTAGTTTCCATAAATAAAAGTTATATATTTCCGAAGGTAATCTCATTGTCCACGTTTCATATTCTTATGCCATATTCCAAAAAGTTGTGTAGGTACCTCTAATATTGTTTTTTGACGTTCATATTTTTGTTTTTCCAAAATTCAATTGCAACGAACGTGTCATAAGTGACCAGCATTAGCTTGCACCAACCCTCAAATATTATCATTTTTTATGAATGAAAAATGTTAAAATAAGCTACAAAATTGTTTGAAATGTTTTTACTTTTCTCTATCTTTTAATCAATTTTGGTCTTAAAAATGTCATATTTATGATGAAAGTTAAAGTAAAACTTCCAAAATGCATATGTTTTTTACTATAACTAGCTTCTAAACGCACATTCATTTGCTAAGTGTTAAAAATTAGTGTTATTTAAGTATAGTCATCAAAGCATGCATCCAAGTAAACTTAAAAAATGTTAAAAAGTCTTGTTCTTATATTGGATTTAAAATATCTAGCATTCTAATTAATCACTAATACATACTTGGATTAAAATTTCAAAATTTGAAAAAATACATAATTTATATAAAATTTAACATGGAAAATTTGAAATGACAATTTTTATAGTTTTCTTCATTCAAGTTGTTATATTAAAAAAATTACACCACCTAAAAAAATATTATAGATTTTAGACATAAATGAAAAAAATGAAGAAAAAACACATTTAAAAATAAAAAAAACTTAGATACTTTATGACTAGGAAGATTCAATATTTCAAGAAAATACCTTGAGAATAATAGGTTGCTATTATTAGTACCAAATTTGGAAACAGAGGTAAAACAACTACTAAATTATGTGACCTCCAAAAAAATGAGAACTTGTGGGGTTCTTGTTCTATAGTATATGCTGTTAATGATGGTTTAAATAAAATCTTAATTTAAATCATTATTTATTATATAGATTTTAGGTAGTAAAGATTATCACATCAAAATAAAATTTAAGTTATATTTTTTATTGGTATTGCACAATTATTCGTATTTTACTAGATTTTGCAAAATGAACTTTTAACTTAACACCACTACTCTTTGAGGGAGTAGCTTTGGACTTCAAAGCCTAGAGACCAAAGTTTGTAAACCAAACTTTTAAGTGAGTTTCTTAGTCAATACTTTAGTACTTTAAATGTTTATTGGATTCGAGGAACATGGCATGCCCCTTCTCTTCTCCCACTACTATCTTGGTCATCCTCTGGATCCCTCTCATCTAAGTCCTTAACGTAAGAATTCCTTCATTTGTCTAATCTTGATTTGAGAGAGTGTGAATCATTGTCTAACTTAATTTGTGAGGTTTCCAGTGTCGATGGTGGCTATCCAATGGTCAACGCCCTTATTCTTGAAAGTTTTTAGATCCTTTCAAATGTGAACTTGCATAGCATGCCATTTCACATTCTCTCCCTGATTTGTTGTCGTGGTCTGGCTAACCTTCATTTAGCATTCCCAAACTTGTTGAAAGTCTGTCTAGATGGCTTTGATCACCTAGAGAGAGAATCTTGTTCCCCTTTTGGTATTTTCTCACATAACCCATGAATATGCCCTCATTTGATCAAATTTGAGATTATATCTCCTCAGTTAACAACATTAGAGCTAAAAGGATACGTTTTTATGTCTCAAACATATATTGATTGTCCACATCTCGCCCATTTGAGTTTGAAGGAATGTGTTATTATGTGTTAATATGCATGCCCTCGATTGAATATTTGAGTTTGGAAATTCGTACAATGATTCAAAAACACATAGGAGACGAAATACATATATTTTGAGTGATGGTCATATTAGTGGGAAGGAGAACATGCAGCATGTAGACTTCAATACTGGAAAATCTAGTTTCGTGAAACATCCGATTCTTGTGTTTTTAGGATCAATATTTTTAAATAATGTTACCATGTATTATTCAGAAAGTGTTGTATTGTATCAAAATTGTTTAAATTTAATGTTTATTACAAAGTAGTGTTGAGAACATCTTTATCTTCAATTCACATAAATTACTATACAATGTGAAGTGCGACCTTGTTGAAATTTAACATTTATATTTTTTTCTCTGCCATTACTGAGGGAGACATATCATTTCAATATAAATATACAAAAACATTATCCCATATTCATTTAATTAGGTTTGGTTCTTTATTGCATTTTTTCTCCTTTAAATTAAGTAATCAAAACATTCTTGCCTGAAATAAGTGATTCCCCTCTACAATAAAAAACAAATGCATTTTAACACATAACCTTTCTAAGTGTTAAACATTAAGAAACATTATTACTCACTGAGATCAACATAAATTCTTAAAATACTATCAATATTTAATGCCAACTTATTGTAAAATAATTTACTTCAGTGCTACTTTTTTTAAACAAAATATTTCCTCTCACCATTGTAAAAACATTTCTAGGTTGGTTTGTAGTTTATCGAGATATTCTTTTTCATCATAGAAGTGTTTTCTTTAGGTTTGAGAATTGTGCACCTATTCTAGGACAAGATATTGCTCTTCATTTTAATTTTTGAATGTATTCAATTTTTCCTTGGACATTTTATTGCACCTTACGGGGCAATTGCTAGTTAATTAATATAGATGCATTTGCGGATAGCAAATAAGACTACCATTCAAAAATGTGAGGTGTACATTTGTAAAAAATATGAAGTGTACATTTGTTGAGCTATGATAAATCTTGATGATATGATAGCTCAAGTCTAAATCCCGAATATAATATATATACATATTGGACTAAGAATTTATTTAATATTTTATAATGTGTAAAAGTGAATCTTGATGATATGTTAGCTTTTAGCTTAAGTCTAAATCCCAAATATGAGACATATACCTCTATTGTACTAAGAAGTATTCAATATCTTATAATGTCTAAAATTTAATATCTAGATAAACCTAATTTATTCAATATTAATGTGTAAAATTTAATACTTAGAAAAAATATGAATGATTTAATATTATTTTCATGTCTCCCTGGCCATAAACATTTTGACACATGTTGCATCGGCTTAACGAATGAAAATTGAACAGGTGGGTTCCAATTGTTTCTCGACACACGTTTTCTATTTTTTTCCGTTTTCACACTATTTTTTTCACGTCGTTTACACAGGGTTTTCATGCCCATTTTGTTCACACCATTTACACAGGGTTTTCACACCGTATTTAAATTTTGTTAAATCATCTAAATACATAATACAAATTGCATATTGGCACATATTGCAGAGGGTTTTCACGTCGTTTTTTTTCAGGCCGTATTTAAATTATGTTGAATTATCTAAATACATAATACAAATTGCATATTGGCACATATTTAATTTGTCATTTTTTTGCAGCCAAATCATGGTTTTTTTTTTTCTGATTTAATTTTCACACCGTATTTAAATTTTGCATATCGGCACATATTGCACAGGTTTTTCATGCCGTTTTTTTCAAGCCGTATTTAAATTTTGTTAAATTATCGAAATGCATAATACAAATTGCATATTGGCACAAATTTAATTTGTCATTTTTTGCATCCAAATCACGTTTTTTGTTTTTTTTTTCCCCTGGTTTAATTTTGATTAAAATACAAACCAATATTATTTAACTATAAGTTATTATTTATAAATAAATATATAAATTTTAAATAATTCAGAGAGTTTGATTTATAAAAATATATAAATTTTAAATTTTAAATAATTCCAACAGTTTGATTTATAAAAATATGTTTGTGAGAGCTTTAAAACATTCAAGCATAAGCAAAAGTTCATCTATGTCTCTACAATTTATCGTCTATACAATCCTTTTGGCATAGTTTCTGCTAAGATAACAAGCCAGAAATAATAGCACAGCATAAGCAAAAAATCATCTTAAGCATTTAATAAATAAATCGATAATAACAAAATTAACATAATATGATCATAATATATTTTGACATACATTTTGTAAATGGAAATCACATTTAGACACCCATCTTTAAATTTAACTTAACTGTTTTTTCACTTGAAATGTTATTATTAAAAAAATACTATTAATTAAAATAAAAATCAATACATATCAATGAGAAACAGGTCTTCCACACTCTCACACCTTCGTGACTTCCGATTTTCAGTTCGTATTGAGGAAGTAGGTACCTACACTTACGAAATAGGGTTCCTGCACTCTCAAGTTTTTCCAGTTTTCGATTTCCGGTTCGAGATTTTGGAATTTTGAAACTTGCAATTCTGGATTTAATTTTTATTAAAATACAAACCAATATTATTTAACTATTGTTATTTAACTATAGGTTATTATTTAAATATAAATATATAAATTTAAAATTTTAATTGGCACACATTGCACAGGGTTTTCACACCCTGTTTTTTTTAGGACGTATTTAAATTTTGTTAAATCATCTAACTACATAATAAAAATTGCATATTGGCACATATTTAATTTGTCGTTTTTCCAACCAAATCACTTTTTTTTCTAATTTAATTTTGATTAAAATACAAACTAATACTATTTAACTATTGTTCTTTAACTATAAGTTATTATTTATATATAAATTATATAAATTTTTTTATTTCTGAGTTCATTTATTTATTGTTTTATATTATATAAATTATTACGCTTTATATCAATTGATAAAGACATAGATATGAGTTCACTATTTGTTTTTATTTCTGAGTTCATTCATCTATTTTTATCGATCTGTTTTTATTTTTGAGTTCATCCATTTATTTTTATCAATCTATTTTTATTTCCCAAAATATGATTCATTTTTTTTAAATAATAGGATTTCCGGAATCCCAAAATATCATTTACTACACTATTAATTTATGCTATAAACATTTTTCATGAACATATAGCCATAGATTCAAAGAAAATTTATAAAAATATATAAGTTATTAAATTTTGAGAAATTAATTTTATTTAGTTAAAATATTGATATTTAAAAAAAACCATTAGCATGTAAATATAAGTTTAAATAAATAAATAAAAGTCGAATGGATGTAGTTTGGGTGGTTGGGAGGAATGAATGTTACCCTCCCCACCCAAGTTCTACTCTTGTAAGTGACATGTTGCTCTTGTGGAGCCCTTTGTAATAAATGTTGTGATTGATGAGATGACCATACCTTGATTCAGTTTGAATACCAGGTATTGGAATTTTCCGTGGAGTAGCCCTCTAACAAATGGTGAACCACAATTGAAAAAAGTTTAAATAAAAATGAACTTGTATTAATTTAACAATTAATAATAAAAAATTCAATAATTAACAGAAAAATCTCTCAAAACAAAAGAAAATACAATCATATTAATAAAAAAACATAGGATTTAAAGGATTTTACAATAAGAACTCCAAAACAAAACTTCCGGATTTTATTTACAAAACTTCTCAGATTCGAAACGCCTCATCGAAAATCAATTTACCTTTCTGCTTTTCGTTTTTTTTATACATCAAAATAAAATTACATAAATTTATGATAGATATATATTGATATTAGCCACATAATCAGTGAGAAAATACCCATTCTTATATAGTATTCAGGAAAAGAGATTGATAGACACATATAGTTGGTTCCCCTTTTTAACTCACCTCCGCTGTTCAATAAAAGCTTTGATCTGCGACTGCAAGTACAAATCCTCATATATTATAATTTGAGTCTCGATACATCTCGGGCTCAGGGACAGTGATAAATTGAGTTTCTTATTATTTTACATAAATTTATGATAGATATATATTGATATTAACCAGATAACACTAGTACATGTGATCAATTTTGCCACAGAAAAAATGTGGCAATATCCACGGAAAAGCGTGGATATTGCCACGTCTAAGTGTTTTTTGTTCCGTGGAAACTATTTCGTCGCAATAGCGACAACCCATAATTTGCGTCGCAAGAGCGACGACCCTTTCCGTCACTATAGCCACGCTCTGTATAAAGGTTTTTAAAAAAATGGAGATCCAAGCCGTCTCTATAGCCACGCACTTCCGTCGCTATATCCATGGACTGCCGTCGCTATATCCACGGACGGACGTCGCTATATCCACGGACTCCCATCGCTATATCCATGGACTTCCCGTCGCTATATCCACGGAATCCCGTCGCTATATCCACGGACTCCCGTCGCTATATCCACGGTGCTTGAAATTTTTTTTAAAAAAAATAGTTGCAGCCGTCGCCAGCTTATGCAACCAGCAAATCGAGGCCTGTACACGAACAAGGTGAACCCCAGTATGAATATGGGGCACAAGAACTCGAAATGCTTCAAGTGTATGAAATTATGAATGGAATTTTCAGTTGCATTTTTAACAAGTGCTATTTATCCTTCACATAATACCTCAAAGAGAGTCTTTGAAGGTGCATCAAATATATGTCCAAAAAATGTTATAGCAGGCAGGCCCAACTGGTCTCGTTGTCGCATTCTTCATTATTTATTTGCAGGTTTACGTGCAAGCTTTATCATGGATAAAGAATTGAGGCCAAGGTGGATCGATCCAACAACCAAGGGAAACCAGGTCAAGACGCTCCATTCTCATGATAAAATTTAGCCATGGCCCATCAAATATTCACTATGTGATCTCCGGCCTATGTTATTTGCTACTCAGCCCGTGAATGAAATCTTCAGCAATTTTTCTCCCTTTAAAATGAATTTGCTTGAAAATAAGTGCTGATCACCACCATTGTCAAAAAATTGATTGGCAGCATGCAGGATTGAGTGCCTGTGAGCACTGGCAAGCAGTCCAGATATTGCTGATTGTTCCTTTCTTGCTGCAATCAAATGAAACAATATGCTACAGGATTCCAATGCCACAGAATAAGTATAAGTATGCAGGTTAAGATAACTGCTTACAATGTAATGGCATGCTCGTGGGAACCCTGAGAACTGTGCTTAGGCTGTCTCATGATTTATATGCCGAAGTAAAAAAAACTCTAGTCTTTTTTTATACTGCAATATGATCTGGAAACAGGGGACTATCATCTTCCAATAGGCTGCTACTATAGGACTACATGATGCTCAACAAGCTGTATCTTTTCATGCCAGAGAAAGATGTGAAAACATATTCCATACTTATATTTTCAAATTATCTTTGACTAAATGAAACAGTCCAAAAAATGAGTCATGTGCTCTTGGGCTAGCTGGCATTGTGATTTGCTTGAATTACATACCTATGCTTTGGTTAAGTTGATAGCTATTGGCATTGTATGTTAGGCTGTCTCCATAACTATGTATTTGAAATTTCTCTATCTAATATTGTCAGAACAACCTTTGATTTGAAGTCAAAATTTGCAGAATATGGATAGACTGTTTCTATTAGTCTTCTGCTTTCTTCAAATGATGCAATTTTGTATGGCCATCTTTTGGCACAATTCCTAAACATAGCAAAGGACTATTCCAAGCATTCAAATGATGCATTGCAGCTTCAATGTCAATATTAAACACTGAATGATTCAAGTCCAGAAAAATTTGGGATTGGCATGGCTTCAAATTTGATAGACATTGCCACTCTGGAGTCTGGACTCTGCCTATAATCACAGTTACCAAATACACTGATTTTATGGTCAAGTATAAAAATATTGACATATTTTAAATGTGGACATAACAATACTTTATTTTCCTCTATTAAATTCGAATGTTAACATGCACTGGAAGCCAAATATGGCCAAAGGGATGGCAAAATGTACAACGATAATAATGTCCATTGGAAGTGCCTAAACTTGAAGCACCTAGAGAAAAGGTAGAAACAAAAAGAGAACAAGAGATGAAATAAAGCAGGCTTGCAAGAAATATGATGAAGCACAAGAAAGCCCAAAGAAAGGGGGCAAGGGTCCGGATGGAAGTGCCAAGAAATAATTCTTGGATCTGTAACACCCAATGAAAATGAGCCGAGTACAATGTCACCTAGCAGTTCTCCTAACATCAAGGATGGAAAAAAAGTCAGTGATGAGATTCGTGCTAGCAACCAGTTTCGGACTCTAAAGTCTATGCTCTTTGATCGATCCCATTGCCCTTATCTTTTCTTGCTAACCATTGTCTTATTACTTCTAGATCCCAATAAAAATCCATTCACTTTTGTGGCATTTGTAGTTCTATCTGGATCATTAAAGACCCCACTGGCACTCTGTATGGTTTACTTCTTTTTTGCAAGTTCAAAGCAATTCTACTTGGGAAAGATTATAAAATTAAATAACAAGCTATGAAGTTGAAAATTTTCGCCAGTCATGAACTTCTATTAGACAAATAAAAATTCTGTTATCTGTCCTTTGAAAGGAGAGAAAATTGGAACCCTTGTATGATGTGAAGAACTAGTTCTGAAAGGCATCAAATTTTTCAGAATAACCCTTGCACCTGGGATACATATACTATATTTTGACAATTTCTACTGATGAGTGAGACAGATTAGTCAAATGAAACCAAGAAAATTGTACAAGGCTCAAATAAAGTAGGCATAGAAAATGCCAATGACAATAATGGAGAAAATATGGCATCGGATAATGCTTGTTAATTTGCATTCTTTGTGATTCGGAAAGGCATTTTATCTGCACCATTAGTACTGTTTGTAATGTCTAATCAAGTTGCTTACATTTTACCCTCAAGAAACAGACGAAAACTGCCTAATTTACAAAATCCACACTAGAGAATGCCAAAAGTTAATTGGCCATAACAGCTAATGATAGAATTTAAGAACTAGGATTATGTTTTTCCTCGGTTCCATGGCTAAGTGATATGATGCACTCATCCAGGTCATCCTTAATGTTAAGTACGCCTGGTCATACCTCTACTGTATGGCATTTATATTTCCATGCCTTTTGGTCTGATGTTTTACTTTTGATCATGTCTAGTATTTTAACTCTCTCTCTTATCTTCAATCTTAGGATTATTGGTTTGTAAATTTATGCCCAAAGCAGCAGTTGTTCAAAGCATATCTGCTTACATTTTACCTTCAAGAAACAGAGGAAAACTGCCTAATTTACAAAATCCACACTAGAGAATGCCAAAAGTTAATTGGCCATAACAGCTACTGATAAAATTTAAGAACAAGAAGTATGTTTTTCTTAGGTTCCATGGCTAAGGGATACAATGCACTCATCCAGGTCATCCTTATGTTAACTACCCCTACTCATACCTCTACTGTATGGAATTTAGATTTTCATGTATTTTGGTCTGATGCTTTACTTTTGATCATGTCTAGCATTTTAAAAAAATCCCATTATCTCTTATTTATGATGTAGATGGTTGTTTCAGGTAAACAACCTGACTACAATACTGTTTTGAAAAGGAATCTTCCTAGTTGACAATACTACCTAGGTTGATGAATTTCCACAGAGAAAAAAGTATAGTTCAGCCATCAGAACAAAACATGAGAAAACCTATGGGATTGCCTGTTTAAATCAACACACAATACAAGAACATTTCCTCACAAGATTCACAGATGAGAAGAGATCTACCTTGGCAGCATCTTCTAGATTATTTTTCACTGGTGCATAAGCAAGCCATGTATCTATTACCTACATATGAAAATCATAAACAGTCATTCCCAATTCTATTAAGTCCAAAACAATAGGTAGGTAAATTCTGGGGCTATTTGTGCATAATAGGACCCTTAGTTCAGACACCCATATTTGTTACCATAAATTGCTGAACAACAAAGGCTGGTGTAGAGATTGTTATTATAACATAACAAGTAAATCCATCTAGCAACCTCCAAGCAAGTGAGAGGCACAACAAATTGAATAAAAAGAAACAGAGTAAGTTTACATTAAGTAAATGAACCGAAACATAACAGAGATACAAGTTCATATCCATCGTCACCAACATCATCATATTTGGCAGTGTCTGCACATGGACAAGGGATCTGTAGCGTTGCTGGTTTGTTCAAATTTCTGTCATAAATAGTTTATCAAAGTAAGTGTATGGATACATCATATCCAAGGATCAAGATTGAAGGGCTGGTCTTAATTTCATATTGAAGGTTATATATTCATGCAGCCCTTCATTGATGAAGGGCTTTCAAAAAGTTTACATTTTAAATGACATTAATAAATTAATTGTACATTTCATTTACTTGATGACAAAAATTAAAAACAATTTTTTTTTTCAAGATGGGATTTGTAAAATTGCACAAGTAAATGTATATCCCTGCCTACATTGTGTTCAATCTATTTGATTGGGGAATATGTCTACAATTGCTCAGTTGCTTTAAGGTTTATAATAAAAAAGGAACTCAGACAGATGGTCAAGACGGATAGTACAATCTATGGCTATAAATTTGGAAGTATGGATTGAGGACGAAAACACATGCTCACTTAAGAGACCATTCTTGATGGCGTTGAAGGAATTGAAAACATGAGGCAGGCTCACTTAAGAGACCATTCTTGATGGCGTTGAAGGAATTCAAAACAAGAGGCAGCCTATGCTAGAACTCCGAAGCTTCAGTCATAAAATAAAATCTAGAGGGGAAGCAGAAGCAACCAAAGCTGAATGTTTTGAGATTACTGTGATGGCATTGAAGGAATTCAAAACAAGAGGCAGCCTATGCTAGAACTTCAAAGCTTCAGTCATAAAATAAAATCTATAGGGGAAGCAGAAGCAACCAAAGCTGAATGTTTTGAGATTACTGAGAAATTGATAAAGTATCGAAAAGATGCAGACCTGAAGAATAAACAATGCAGGTTTTTGCACAGTCATCATCTGAAAGTTTCACAGGGCCAATTCAGAGAATTATCCTCTGACAAATATAAAACTAAAGTCTTCAAAAAGTAATAGGTTGTCAACTAATGAACATGTGCTTGAATGCATGCACATCTCCACCTTACAGTAACAGGAAAGGAAAATTTATATAAAATTACCTTGGCTGTCGAAGTTAGCCAATGAATCTAACGAGTTCTTCCTTCGCCGTCCATTGTGTCCTTCTTATGGCCTCTCTTCTACGCTCATGATCCTGCATTCTACACAGCCCAATACTTAAGGAATTAGAACACACCAAGTCAAACAGAGTTTCAAATAGTTCAGACTTGAATTTAGAAGACAACGGATCGAATCCTGAAAACATACTCTACAATCAAAGCAAGCTGATTAGGCCGTTCTTGTATGGTCTCATCCCTTTGAGAGCCTTCAGTTCGTGAGGTTTGATTACCATTTGCAGAAAATATGAGAATCCACAGTATGAGATTAGTGCAGAACTTCAAAGAGAACCAATATCCCAAATAGAAGCATACCCAAACAAAACATGATTTAAGAAATAAAAAATGAAACCTAGTACAAGGGCAATGCACTCAGCTTAACTGGAAATTAACAAGAAAATCATTAGGTAAATCATAACATCTAATTAGGTAAAGCAAATATGAAACAAGGACACTCTCTATGGTTCCATGTATATTTCATGATCCTCAAAGGCAAGCTTGGGACATGACCAAAAATCACATTTTACTTCATGTTCACCAAGGCAATATAAGTTTGGGACTTAACCATAAATCACTTTGTATTTCATGTTCACCAAGGCAAAATTTAGGCTTTACTAGAACAATTATTCTGACTGGTTGTGAGTTATGCTGGATTTGATGAGGGACATTAAGCCCAAGAAGGATCATGCTTAGAGGGAATTTCACTTTGGGTGTGGGATGAACCCTAGCTTGACACATGTACATCCTTGTATTGTAGAGTGCTACATCCTTGTATTGTAGAGTGCACCATGTGGTGTTGCCTTGTTGGTCACTTACATAGACTCATGTTCTTCTTATATGTTAGCCAAAGCCTCCCTCACTTGCTTGTATACAAGGGAGGAGAGAGCTTTTGCATTCATTATCATCATTGTACTCTTCTTTGTACTTATCTTAAAAATGTTAGGGTTCACAAGGAAACCCTAGGAGTATGACATTAGGGTTCATGAGGAAACCCAATCAGAAGACAAGGAAAAGGAAAGCTGCCTTGGATGTTCACGGAGATATTAATCTTGTGTGATGTTAGGGTTTGCTCTTGTACTACTAGGGTTTGAGTTATGCATATAAACTTTAGAGAATAACATGATGTTGGAGATGATAATGGCTCTTGTTGTAGCACTAGGGTTTCTAGTAGAAGACATGGAGAGTGGAGCTAAATCTCTGCAGAGAAGTCTTAAATGACTTCAATGTGGCATGAATGCAAGGTTATGGATGCATGTGCAGTCTTATATGGCATGAATGCAAGGTTATGGGATACATAAAAACTCAATGAATACTCAAAATTCCCCATACACAACAGTCTGTGAGAAGGGGGCATCAAGTCAAATAAAAAATGAAATTCAATGACTAAACTTTACCACAGAGCCTCCAGCAACAAATGCAAATGATCCTATGTGGCAAAATTGGTGAACAACAACAGCTCCATTGACCTACTTTTTGATCATTTGTAATACATAAATAAAAATGTCTCATTTTATCTTATCTATACCATTTATAAATGGTCTGTAGTATCTAATCCTACTTCAGCTCAGCTTTTATGAGCATCGTTGCACATTTTATTCATATTCTATTAACATGAAAATTAATTCATAGACATTAAAACTTTGAGTCATTAAAATTGCACATTATATTCATATCCATATTTTTTTAAGAACCGCAATTCTGCAACCCATCAACATAGAATCCTATGTACATAAGCATGTATGCTACTTTTCCAGCAGTTTAGATCACACCATGCCTGTCTTAAAATGATATATTGAAGAGAATCATGTTTGCATTGATTATTCACGTGCTTATCATATTAAGTAATTCATTCAATCGAGTCCACATCCAACATGCTAAAGAGACAAACCTTGTGTAAGTGAAAGGACATATCTCCAACTTCAATGAGGATGTCACTCAGAAGCCCTGTTGTACAGAACCTCCAAAAATCATATTTTGAGAAAAATGTGAGGTGGAATGAAAAAGGAAAGACATGTTAAAGAAAGGTAGAACTTTTATTGAAGTGGATTCATAGATCATTGCAAGCATGAGAAAAAATACCATTAGCAACAAAAATACACAACTCAAATTTCAAACAAAAAAAATCTCTCTCACTCTCACACACACACAGACAGGTGACTGCATGTGAACTTTTGTTGAAGTGGATTCATAAATCATTGCAAGCATGAGAAAAAAAAGCCCATTAGCAAAAAAAATCACGACTCAAATTTCAAATCACATGTTCATCCAGGGAGTGCAGCTGTGGTCTCTTCTACCCTCTCTGTTGAGGTATTTTTGTATACAATTGAGCAATTTTTCAGAGCAAGATATGCATTAGGGGGAATTGAGGTTGATGCAGAAGTTTTCAATAGTTTGCTTGAGGTCATAATGACCATAAAGTTTGACAGGTTGTTGTTAAAATGCTTTATGGATTTATTGAATAGGCGTTTCTACAGGTTTCACTAAAGCAGCAAATTTAATCCAGTGTACATGGAATGGGATCCTGCACCTCCAAGCTCGAAGATCTATACGTATCTATACAACATCTCAAGGTAGTCATGCTCATCCACATTTACTCCTTTGAAACAGAGATTCCGAGTAAAGGTGCAAATAACATCTTGAAATTTTGCTGAATAGAAATATATTCACATCCAGTGCTGTGACCTTAGCTGAGTAGGAATCAAAAACCCTGTTCCAGTCATTATCAATTACAATTACAGCTTCTCATTGCAATACATTGGAGTTTATTAAATTCCATATAGTATTACATTATACAATGTCCCAAATTAGTCTCATAGATTAGGTTATATAGGCCAAATTACAAAGTGAGCTATACAAAATTCACTTAGTTCTCAAAAATCTTCAAGATATGATTTGAGTCAGTATCCAATCCTCTTTTCATATGGAGCCCGCCAACTTCCAATTGTTCCTTTTCATATGGAGCCCGTCAACTTCCAGTTGTTCCTTTTCATATGGATCCCTTTGATGTTGTTGTTTGGTTCACCAACGATCTTCATGTAAGAAATGTGCCTTCACTCTTGTGTAAGAACCCTGGAAGGGTTTCTCAGAGAGTGTGTGCTACTGTTACCAAGAGCCACTGCTTGGATGAATCATGACATCTTGTTCTCTTCACATGCCTTCAAAGGGGATAATACTCACTCTGCCTAGCTTATTTTGCTTCAGGAGCAAAATGTACAACACTTTCTGAGGCCATGGATGATGAAAACTCAGAGAAAGAATGTCTCAAAACTAGCCACAACACTCTTTTCTTGCTGTTCACTGCTGTAGAAATGTTTCCCAATGGTGTAGAAATTGCTTGCTGGCCTTTAATAGGAAAAGAAAGCCACAGTTTCCCCCGCCCCTTCCCCCTCAATTTTTCCATTGGAAAATAATATAATTTCCTTCTTTTCTTGTTATTAATATTTTTTTTGTCAATGCTTTTGTCTTCCCAATTTGTGCAGGTCAAGTGGGAAATGGCCCCTTTTAGTCTAGAAACAGGAGGAAAAATTTCCACTGCATTTCCAGTATGTTTTGGCATTGTTTTGGTACCTAAAGGCCATAACATTCTGGGTACTGAAATAGTGGGTGGGGTATTGGGAATAGGGGTGTAGGGGTGTCTGTGGGCATAGGAGTTTCTTGTGACATTGACAATATATAGTTAGGAATTTCACATATTGTTGGCACCCTATTTTTCAGTCCTACAAGTTTCCTACACGCAGTAGAAGAAACATAGGAAACTGCAGAGACTGTTGTTCACTGTGTGCAGAGTGCCACACATGCCCTTCAAGAAATGGATTTTGTTACGAATATACCATCTTGCAACTGATGTAAAATTGTATATATAGGGGTAGAAAGGGAGGAATCGGGGTTGGTTGTAGGATATGGATGTTGTTGTTGGGTTTATTAGTCCTGTTGTAGGCAAAGAAATAAGAATTGTAATAACTGTGGGTGTAATACCCTTTTGAGGAAAGAAATGGAATGGATGATGTGTTGGTTCTCCCTTCAAATTTCTTTTGTGTTCTAGTTGATGCCTTTATGAATGATGAATGATTTGCAGTGATTAAATGGATGTTTAAGATGCATTCTCGATTTCTCTATTATTTGAATATGTTCCTGTTATGATCACTAGTGTCTTGGGTGAGACCTCACCCTTTTAGAGTTTTGATAATGTTGATGGCATGCTAGTGGGCCTTATTGTTGGCCTGTGCACTAAACCTTGGGTTCGATATTTGGTGCCAACAATTGCTTTCATTGTTGGGACAGAATGGTTTCTTGAAGAAAGGAATGCGGGCATGTCATGGAAGCCTTCAAGAATGGAGATTTAAGAATGGATGACCGAAAGAGAAGTGGAGTTTGATCAAAAAGAGGCTCAGAACTTGCATGCAGACCCTTAATGGTGGAAAGATAGCTACACTTATTTATATAAATAGAAGATCTTATTTGTTGAGTTTCCTTGTTTATTGCATGAGTGTAAAAGACAGACTGAACTTAATGTTGTATGGCGAGCTGAAGAACTTGTAGAGTGGAGTCAGGAAAATGTAGAAATTTTGAAAAACCCAGATAATAAATGGACCTGTGCTATTGATTTTTGGTATTTTTGCATTATAGAAGGATATATTGTAGAATTTTCTATTGATTACAAATCTGCAACACATATTTCAACATTGCTGAAAGAGAGTTTAAGGCTGGGCGAAGAGGAAGATTATTGAAGAGCATGCTTTTTTGGATTAAAATGTTGTTTGAGAATCTGGAAAAGCTTTGTAATACAAAATGTGTGACCATGGCCAGATGTGGAAGATATGGCCAGCGTTAGAAGGTTGGGTTTTCTTCCAAACTCCTAAAAATTCTTTTTGCCCAAAATTACTTCCATAGCCAAAAGTACATGAGTAAATGCAAAGAAACTGAAAACATAAAAGAGTGCGAAAACAATGCATGTCTAGAATAAGGTTTGGTGATGGTTTTTGGTCCTCACTAACTATAGGGATGGAGTGTTCTTTGTTCTGAACTATTTTCATCCATTCCTACTTTAGGGCTTGAGTAGATGTTTCTGGATCCTAATGGTCACCTTGGCTTTGATCTGGATTCTCCAATGAGGGATTTGGATTCTTTTGTTTGGTTTCTTTCTCCTCTACTTGTTCTGCTTCTTTTTCCTCAAATTGTTCAGCCTAGTTCACTACCAGTTGGGGTATTGGTTAAGAAGAAGTGGTCAGAACAAGAGGGATTGAGTGTTCATGCTAGCAAAGCAGAACAAGGAGCCCTCAAAGGACTTGTTTTCTCAACTACGGTGGTTGTTGGATTTGGCCTTGCCTGGATGGGCTGTAAGTAATGAGTGATCAAAGGGGATTCCTTGCTAATCAATTGATGTTCTTCCTTTGCACCATCCCACAGTGTGGTTTTCTTATGACGTTTCATGACCGACCATTGTTAGGGTGCTTGGGACATCAAGACGCAATTTACCTAGTTTCGAAACATGTTTTGTAGTAGAAAGAAACTTGTTCATAGTCCAAATTTTGTATCCATGAGCAATCTTTGGCTACTAGATTGATTTCTAGGGGAAACTCTTAAATGAAGTCCATGTCTATATAGATACATGCATACATGGAGATATGTTTATGCTTTGTCTCTTCGCTTCTTAAGTGAAATTTATGTAGAGCATTGTCGATATCCCTGGGAGAGTCGTAGTCCCAAATGTTGAGGGGGAGATTGGGGAACCAAACCCAAGAAAGAGGTGTGGAAAAGGGGCTAATAGTTGGATTAAAGGTTGGAGCTC
>LPNX010929656.1:799974-888450 GCA_001517045.1 Pseudotsuga menziesii | reverse complement strand
AAATTAACTCAAAAATTATGAAAATGTTAATGGACATTGCATGAAACAATTGTTCATTAATGGACATCTCACCTCAGTGAGAGACTGTGACAAAGGAGATTGGGTTTCTTGTGTAGCAGATGGAGCTATTGGTTGAACATGAATGATGGTTGCATCCATGGTCAAACTAGAGGGGGCAGGACCTGGTGGTGGTGGTGGCTACAATCACCAAATCTTGAAATAGTTAGAAATGTGCATGAATAAACAATAGACAACAATAACACACTATGTCTATATCATGTTCAAATAGTTGTACCTCTGTGTGCCTTGTTGCCATTGTAGATGCAGCACTGAATATTGCATCAACCATCCCTGCAAGGTTTTCAACAGTGAACTCTGGTTCCTGATGCAGTAAACATGCAAATCAAACATTAACAAAATATTTTATGCACTGGATTTCAAGTTACCAAGAAATATCATCGAAGGATATACAAATTACCATGGTATCAGTATCTCCATGGTCACTGATAACTTCACTCTTTCTAGGAGTAGGCCATCTCATATAGACTAGGCCCTTGTTCACATATGGCCTATAAGGAGATACAACTCCAGGAAGTGGTCTAGGTGTTTCGGTACCATCCTATAGTCAACAAGAGTTCATGTAGCTAGACATGGATGATTCGACGGACATACATGTATTTAAAAAATGACATTTTTTAAATGTTTAAAATGTTTACTTCCATCATTGCTTCCCCTCGTGTAGGATTTGGCATCTGCCCAGATATGGATCCTACCTCCATCAATGCTTTCCCCCGTGAAGTATCTGGCATCTGCAAGTTTAATAATTGTAAATATTAGACCGTAGATAACATTAGTGAACTAACATGTACAGTATGTGGAAATTAACAATTTAACAAGTATTAAAAAACTGAAATTTTAAAATGTTTACCTCGGTGTGAGATACGGGATCAGTGGATGGAATGTCCTGCCCCTGTGTAGAGTGTGGGACATGATACTCTGGGGCGTTGCTTCCGCCATAAAGAATCAGCTGTAAGTTCACAAAATTAATATATTAGCTCAAACTATACATATGTGTATAAAGAGAAAAATAAATGAAGAATTTATTACAATTAACCATATACATACATCACTCAAAAACCCACTGAAGACAACATCTGACGAAATACCATAGCATGGATGACCACACGATGTGCACTCGTGAGGCTCAAAGGTGGGCTGGGAATGTGCTGATGGTGCTGCACTAGTAGATGGTGCTGCAGTAGATGGTCCTACACCAATGGGTGGTACTGCACTAGAAGATGGTCCTGCACCATGAGGACCTGGTGTATGTACCACACCAGGGACAGATGTCCCATCCTCACCCATATGTTGAACCATAGTGCCATGGTGAACAATGGCCCGTGCCAAACTCAAAAATGCCTCACGTGTCTGTGGAATCACATGATGTACAGGTGGGACATCTGGCCCAGGGAACTGCCTGCGAGGTGCAGGGATAGGGCGATCAACATCTCGAAGCATGGCATTGGGTCGGTTTTGGGGGATCCCCCCACCGATCCCCTGAAACTGCAAATAATGAAAATAGTTTACGTGTTTTCCCAACACGAACTCTACATACATCTTCCGAAGGAAGTACAACGGGATTTACCTGTTGTTGTGTGGTGGCATATCAAAAACCATATACCATCTGTCCATCCAGTTATCAACAAATGGTTGATATGTGCGCCACTCGATAGAGATATGTGGCCTGTTTTCATTTGGGATTTCCCGCATGCGAGGGTCCCTAAACAATGAAAATATATGCTCCTTGGTGATTTTCAACTTTTTTATTGCATTGTAGCTAATCCCATCAGTGTACTCACATCTTTTTCTTTCCCTATATGAAGTAATATCATATAGTACGTTGTTTGATAATGTGATGGTCTCAACAATTGCATCCAAAGTGGATGCAAGTGGACGTCGAATTCTGTCACCACCACTAAAAGCAGTACTCAACCCTCTCAACTGGGCAAGCTCAACCAATATTTCCGCATTGGGGTCCATAGCCGCAATTGCAATAAAAAAATCAATAAGAAAATAATTAGAAACGTATACATGGTATATAATGACATCTCTTCAAAATTGAAAATGTAAATGCATCTAAATCCAATTATCTTCAGAACATCCAACCATCACATAGACCTATATAATAGTAAATAAAATGTCACCACATAACTAATTCCAAAGCATAAGCTAGATAACAAAAATTTGCAAAACCCCATCAAAATAAACTGTGTTTAACATGCCTTTGCAATAAGTGGGTTGCTACCAACAAGTATATATTATCATTTAAAATAATATGCATAACAAAATATGAAAAACTAACTTAAGCACAAGTCCAATTTTGTCTACAACAAACCAATCACATACATATATAGTGTTTACCTAATAAAATATCATGGGCTTTACTCAATCATTATCATGGGCTTTACTCAAAACATCATGACATTATAAATGTAAAACATATCAAAATAAACTTAAACAACATGATGTGCAATAACTCTATATAAATTTTGCTAACTACTCATTCAATCATGTCAAATTTTGATAACATAAGTAATCTGAAACCTTCTTCAATTGTGATTGCAACCTACAAATATTATCCATATACGCGAGTGATACAAGTTCATGTGATGGTAACACCTAAAATGGGCATGATCACCACAACTTCGTGGGAACAAAAAAAACTATCCTTGTCCTAATGTCACTTATAGAAGATTATATGAGATTGATACAAGTTCATGTGATGGTAACACCTAAAATCCAAAAAGTTTTACATAGCACATTAACAACAAACTAGTGAAATGAGTGTTAACTATAGGCTTCACCAGGTTCACCATTGTCTTGCTATCTAAATGTCCATGGTCTCTATCACCTTATAAACTATTTCATCATCCTTGATGGCTGCCGAAGTAGAACCAAGAGAGGACCAACGATGGCAAGCTATTTAATATTTTCCCTTTAGAATTGCTTCCATTGTGGTCGTTACGGATATGCATCCAACTTCTGAAGCTTAAATTTTGCCTCCTTGTTGCATGATAATAGTCCTTAACTCATATTGTGATGTATTTTAATTATTGTGCACCGTCACTTGGAGAGAGACAATGGAGGTTTTTTTTTCATTGATGAATATTTCATGCCTTTTGAGCATTCTTTGCATTTCTTGTTTGCCTATTGACACTTGTTGTGGCATCCAAGGAAATCAAATGAACAAAAGATCCAAAGAAATAAACTGATAGTCACATGCCCAAACCTCTCTTCTGAGGTTGACTTTGCAATTTCTCCCAACTCCCAATTTGAATTGAGGTAGATACTACCCAACTAAATGACTCGGGTGAATAAGATCACAAGTCCCTAACAACAAGTGCAAGAAGCACAAAATGACATAGAAGAGGGCCAAATAGATATATGATTAGTGACAAAACTAGAGGGAGTAATGACTCTAATTATATCCAATACGTTAATCCAAATGCCACAATACCACCATAGGTCCCAATTCCCTTTATTAACCTAAAACATGCACTAAAATACAAATGGTAATCCAAATAAACTCGATTATATTTCCATTTCAAATGAAGAAGTTGATAATATATCAAACAAACCTTGGTTGGGTCATGGTCAGAACCTGCTCCCAAAATTTTATAATTAATATATACAATACAATTGACAAAAATTGACAATTATAGGGTAAAAATTGACCAAAAAAAATGCATTGGGTGATTGAATTACCTTGTTGGATGACAATGCACGAGTGAAATCTCCTCCCCTCAACTTGAATCAGCTCCTGCAACAATCCCAAGCAGTGGTCTCGCTCCAAACGCTCCAATGTCCCGTCGAATTCGCGTTCCTGATTGTGAAAATGGGCCGCGGGTTTGGGACTGTGTATTTAAATTTATTTTTATGATTTACAAATCGCGCACGCGTTTTATAACTACATATCGCAAGCGTGTTTTGTAGTTATATAACGCGTACGCGATTTGTCTTCCTATCCTACATGTTCCATGACATGTCAGGCTCGGGTTGAACCATACCAAGTGCTATGTCAGGCTCGGATTGATGTATTTTTTGGTAACATGATGTTGTTTTTGAAAACTAGGATTGCATCTTAAAGGTCCCTCATCTTCTTGCACTGACCCAGAAGCTACATTCTTTCACTATAAGGAAAATACCAATTAATATAGGTTTTATAAAACTCAATTCTCCTTGCTCTTATTTTAGTGGAGGTGGGTGGGAAAAGGTTTTTTTTAGTGTGACTAGACCATTTGACCACCCTAATGCACTTTAATATCATGCACACCAACGCACATGTGTTTGTGTGTGTGTGTGCGCACGCGCACGCGCGTGCATGTGTGTGTGTGTGTGTGTGTGTGTGTGTGTAACACATATTTTAACAATTAAAAGAAATTTCCCCTTGCACAAGAATTCTCCAAATTATAAACAATGAAAGAAAAAAATCTGACATTGTGTGTACAAAACGTATAAATGCATCAATGCTTATTAATAACTACAAAGAACTAGTGTGTCATGTTCCATGGACTCTAGTTTTTGTTTCAAATAAAAAGCTTGAATTTTGTATAAAATGATTCTAAAAATGGACAATGGTGCTTACCCAACCTATAGATACATTGGTCCATACAATACCATATGCACCACACCAGACAGATAAGATAAAAAAAAATGATTGTAGGTGCACCAAATAGATTTAGCAACATTGGTAAGAAGTGATATAGTTTGCACCATGTTAGGTTTTGATTTATTTATTTTTAATTCAAATAGTTATTATTGTGTTAAAGCATGGTTGTAGTTGGGCCAAACAACAAGTTATGCTTATCTAGGATTTCAAAAAGACCCAAAAATTCAAAATGAATTACTATAATTTAAGTTGTTCTTACTTTCCTAGAAATATAGCTATAGAGATGACTTATATAATTCTTAACATAATGGGATAATAAAAAAACTACCTAAATTTTCATTAAAAAAATGAACTTAATTGAATACATTCCCACTAATGACTTCCCATTTGATGTACGCTTAAAGACTAAACTCCAATTCTACATTTCTAAGCACCATATTTCCTTGTGCTTATTGGACATTCTCCTCACCCTAACCACAACTCAAACATAACCAATAGATATCTTTGGATAGGTGGACAAAGAGTATAAGCTCCTACCATAGCCTAGTACTATTTCATAACACATATTGTAGGTTACTTCCAACTTCAAAATTTTGTTGCTTTGACGAGACACAATCTTTGAGAGCTTTGCATTCCTATTTCTATGAGATTCAATTTGACCATCCATTTTGCTACTAAAATAATAAAAGGCCACCTAAATATCCTTCATCATGTAAACACTTTTATGCTAGGGTCTATAAATATTTAATATTTCACAGGGGATGGATGGACCAATCTACATGTGTCCATCTATTGTTGTCTAAAATTAATAATTGAAATTATTACTCCAAAATGGTATTGTTTCTTCTCTCAAAACAAACCAAGTTACAGAGTAAGGGAAGCAATTCTTATTAATTCCTCAAACGAGTAAAATCCACAATGTCAAAAAATGCAAACATGGGATCCCCATTTAAATCCAACAATTCTATGATTTACTTATCCTTCTTTGTTTCATATGCCCTAAGCTAGTTTATTGGTGTCATTATTTCATGTCTTTGGTTCCCTCTAGTTTACCATTTAAAACATATGTTACTCTTCTATAAGGGTGTTTTCCATAGAGGAATATCCTTAAGTAGTTGTGCATTGACTTTCATATGTCATTGAACCACCTAGAGTTTATAGAAGGCCACAACATTTACATCCATGATACCCTTTTGTTACATGACTTGCAATGTTATTGTATATAAAAAATATTAGTGTCAAAGAATACGCTTGGACTAAATTAAGTATTCCAATTAACATAATGTATATAAAAAAAGTCAATAAACGTGGTTACCAAAGTAGATTCCTAGTTCTGGTCAATCATAAGTGGTGGACACAGATATGCCATACAAAGTAAGAGATCTCTAGTTTACCATTTAAAACATATGCTACTCTTTTATAAGGTTGTTTTCCAGAGAGGAATATCCTTGAGTAGTTGTGCATTGAATTTTATAGTTCATTGAACCACCTATCATTTATAGAAGGTCCACCACATTAACATCCATGATACCCTATTGTTACATGACTTGCAATGTTATTGTATAAAAAACATATTAGTGTCAAAGAATATGCTTTCACTAAATTAAGTATTCCAATTAACATAATGTATATAAAAAGTCAATAAACTTGCTTACTAGAGAAAGTTCATAGTTATGATCAATCACATTAGTGGTAGATACACATATTCCATGCAAATTAAGAGATTTATCCATTAATATGGGTTTTGATATATCATATATTGTCACATGCCCCAATTTGCAAAACATTTTATGTTATATTTTATGTTAAAGTTTGTAATTAATGACCAAGTGGGGTCAAGGATAATTTAATGTAATTGTAGAATATTTTATTAATAAATAAATGAAAGATGAGACAATAGCTTAGGGAAGCTGTTAAATGAGTGTTTTATTGGTCACTTGATGGAGGAGGCTAGGTTGAGAGCAGATTGACATTTGGCAGCATCCACAAAACTACTTCTAGCTATTGCAGGTGGCAACTTCCCTATTTTTGTGGTCATGATTCCCCAAGAAAGTGGAACAAGAATAGGTGACTCATTAAGTAAAAACTGACCCAAAAGACCTAGGCATGCTAATAAAACTTCCCATTGAAGACAGCTAAGGCTGCTCATTCTAGATTGGTGAACATTCTGATTGAATGGTGTGCACAAGAAAATTTGATGGAGGGGACTAGCTGAAATAAGTTTGAGTGGAAAAGTGGTGAAGACCTGAGCTAGTGCAGCTATTATAAGCTGAGTTCATACTGCTACATGCAGAACTAATTGCTGTTGAAAACTCAATAGAGTTGCAGAGGATTATTAAACTACATCTCTAACCTAGTACTTCTACCAGGTGGACTAGGAGACAAGCTCGGGGGTCCTGAGAATTGTAGTCTAGCTTTCTCCAGGAGTTGGTTGGGAGGAACAGGTTCCTTAAGCTGTTGTCATCCCGTCTATTTTTCTAGGTTCTACTTGTTTTATTCAACTATCTAAGTATGTATTGTTATCTGGAAAGTTTATGTTTAATCAATGATATGTTATGCCTCTGTTCTTATTGCTGCTAGGCTTAGTTAGGAGAAATGTATATGCTATGAAAAGATAGTAAGTTCCGAACTAGCTAAATTAGGGGAAATGATTAGAAGAATTTCTAGTTTAATTGATAAATAAAAAGAAAATACCTAAACTGTATTTTTCCACACCTTTCAGAAAAAGGTAGTACTCTGGTACAGTAGGATTGTTTAATTTCAGATAAAGAATCGAATGCAATATGCATGAATAGGATTTACTATTTTCTACAGGTTTATATGTATGATTGGTATGAATGTTTCCTTTTATTTTATATGATTTCATTTAGCTAGAGAAATAAACAAGACTATTAGGAAAGATTTAAAGGCATAAAATACTAGTATGTGTGATGGTTTACACAGTAAATAAAATAATTATTATACATCTTTTATTTTAATAATTAACAAACAATATATAAGTAGGAATTAGTATAACTAAGACTAACTTTTAGAAACAGTAAACCAAGCTACAACATTTACTGAATAAAATTATCTAAGTAGAAAAGCAAACTGGTGTAACTAAAAAACGCAGTACTAATTATGTAATCCTATTAAGAAGAATTAGGGTTTATAAAATAACCTATTTAAAAGAGTTGTAAATATATACATAAACTAAAATTTATCACCCCTCTTTGTTAGCAGGGGAATTGTTCTTTTTATATCTAAAATAAATTCAAAATCTATCTACTCTATTTCCTACAACCATAAGCATCATTTAAATGACTGTATGGAGTTACATAATTTATTCATGAGTAACTATAGCAAATAAAAACCTAACAGCATATTTTCAATCTCAGAGAACTACAGGAAAGAATTAAGTTATTCAACCAATGTCTTTTCCTCTATTTTATTTACTACATAAATCATTACTGATATTAATAACTAAGTTACTATTTAAAAACCCTTAGGATATAATTTATATAATAAAAAAAATAGCTAGGAATTTACTGAATCCCAAACCTCTAAAAGGTTAATTACAACAAGAAATAATTAAAGTAACCTAAATATATAAATATATTATCAAAACAGAGATACATTCAACTAGATTTAAGCTGTAAGTAATAATTTAAGACTGAAAACTGAACTGAAATAGTTACGGCCCTATGGCCTTTTACATTACAAAGTCAAGGCTTAAAATCTTGCTCAAAAAGTATCATCACTACAAACAAAATTTACAACAGACAAGACAGTTGTCTCAGCTATGAAATCCCTAACTCGTCTTTGCTAAAACAACCACTAGGGATTCATAAATTGAACCAATCATCATGTAATGGCCCCTGGCCTGTCCAAGCTTTCACAATACAGTACATCACGGCCAAGCTGAAGACCCAATAAACCTATGAACTCCATCAACAAAAATAAACACTATAAACCACCGTAGGAGAACCTCAGGGAAACCGAGGCTTACCAGAATAATTGTCTTGGTGGAGCCCCTTCTCTTTACATTCTTCAACCCGAGTTTATCCTTCAGACTGCATCCTGTAAAGAGTTTGAACACGAAAACAAGAATTATTCTACCATTGTTAACAATGAAAGAAATTAACTGAACAGTGCAATAATGTCTAGAATAGGAAAGAATTTTCTACCTGGGATCTACCCTTTATCTTTGTTGTGAAAAGATGAGTGTTTTTCAACCCTAGCCACCTTTTGCAAAGACAACAAAATTCAAGAAGGAACTGTCAGGAAAATAGCAACACACAGTGCTCACTTTCAAAACCCCAGCCCCTTTTCAGAGAATGTCGAGCCACAAGAAAAAAACCTGGCAAAAGAAATCGTGTCTCATAGAGCTCAAGACTGAAAACCAAAGCCACGACGATAAATACAAATTGTTATAGCTAATTTTACCACACATGGTGAATCACACTTTTATGGCCTTCCCTGTCCCTATGCAGACTCCTTAGACCCCATGGACCATTTTTGTTCCTTTGATGTTTCCTATACCATCCCTAAAAACATGCTTAAATTTCCATACGTGACTTTTAAACCCTTTATCGCGTATATACACGGGTTTGACCTCTAAAACCACGTACATTGGGATGTGTGCAAAAATCAAAATTCTTTTGGAGTTTTCCTTGATGTGGATCTGACTCACTTGTCTCCTGGCCTTCCATATGCCTTGAGATCACTTGGATTCGACCTTTCATTACCCCATTGATGAGCTATATAAGGAACCCTTTGGATACATTGAAGGCATATGAGAAATTAAGAGCAAGAGAACTATAGTCCATTGTTGCTAGAACTTGTGCTTGAGTCTGCATCCCCTTTGTCCCTTGGAGCACTTTTGTGTTCTTCCTAAGCTTACCTTTTGCTTGTGAGCTTGCTATCGAGAGATGGAGTATTGAAGTGGTGGAGGCCCAAGTGGGGGACTCGGTTTCTCCGATTCACAGACGTGCTGATAGAGGTTGTATTCATTGTAATCTTTAATTTTATATCAATAGAAATATCTTTTCTTGTCCAATAATTTGTGTTTGAATGAATATTTTATCCATGGATGATTTCAAATGCTTATAGGTTATTGATTATATATGCTAGAGTAGAGCTAACACAATTATAGATAGTATGCTTATCTTGTTTATTGAATGTTGAGGAAGCAATTCATCAATTCAAGCTGAAGTTGGAAAGCTCAACGGGGATCTACACCAACCGTCCAGAATAAGGTACGAATCGAGATCCTTTAGTGTTAGTTGTTTGGTTTCTCTTGCATATAGGAAAGGATCGGTTTCTGGAGCTAAGTTGTCTGTTGTGGTACCCCAAGCCATAGGAATTTCTCTCCATAACAGAATTGGTGACTCCGCTAGGGAGTTCCTAGTAGTTGTCCTTTGGGGGGTTTTTATCGGCATTCAATGTTCTTGAATTGCTCTTATTTATCTGTTTATGTGTCGGGTATGGGGGCATGTTTGCCTGGTAGTGTCTGAATTGGAGTGAATTTTGTCTCAGTTCATCTGTTTGCCTTTATTTTTATACATTTCTCTTCCTATAGGTGATTTTTTTCCTCACAATCGCATATATATGTGGCTTTGACTGCTATATCCGTGTACATACGTGGGTTTACTGCAAACAGTCGCGTATGCCCTTAGTTTTGCCTTCTAGAGGAAGATTGATTATTGCTGGGTGAATTTTGATGATTGCTGAGTCTCCTTTGATACTACTGGAGTATGTATACACCTCTGTTTCTGACCAGAGACACTTTTTTTAGGGTAAATTTTTTTTTTAAAGAAGGTTCTTGTCATTGCATTTTTTATTTTTTGTTTTGGGATTAGTGCATGAGATTTATTTTACCTTAGTACTTTGTGTGAGTGTTGTTTGATGGTGCTTGCCGATTTTGGGGGTAGTAGAATCATTCTTTTGCTTTAGTATCTCGTTTTTATTCAAAAAATCCAAAATATTTGCTTTTTTGCATCATTATGCATTTCACTTTGCATTTCGCATGGTACTTGCACTAGATTTCCTTAGAGTATTAGTCAGGACTTTATATAGGAATGATTGCATTTGTCATTTGAAGAAAATTTCTGCATTTCACGTAGTAGCATGCCCTGTTTTTCATTCAACACAATGCATTTGCATTTCTTGTTAGCTGTGCATTTTACTTCATGTTGTGTCATAACACCATTGGTTGCACGACCATCTACCTCTTTTGAGTAATAAATCAAAATAAAATCAACGCTTAATTAAAATGGATTACACTATTTTCTTTGCTAGGATACACCAACAAGATTAGGTTTCAAGGTCTTGGAATAGTTCATTGTGAGTAAATTCTCCAAGACCACTAAACAACAACATGTATGTGTCTGTCCAGGTGAGAGTGTGAAATTCCTTGGTATAATTAGTGTTTCTCAGGATCCTCCTCTCAAAAGGGAGTTAAGCACAAGGCAGTGTGAGCGGTTATTGATTGGGATGACCCCTAGTCATAACTGAGTAGCACCGGATATATTTCCAGGATTGTATTCGTATCTGGGGGCTCTTTCAAGAGTTTCAAGCCATGCTACCCTGCCCATACGGTCAATCCCGCCTGTGACTGTCCGCCTGAGCATTGATTATATTGAGGTGACCTTAGTTGCCTTCCCTAGGTTATTGAGGGGGTACTTTGCAGGGGTTATTCTGCGGGTGTCCTGGCCAGGTTGGGGTTGGACAACACAGTCGCTTTACGCATTGAAGCTGAGGGCCACAATAATTGGTTATGAACCTTTGCTTGTTGTGTATGGGAGTTTCAAGCCTCTCCTAGGTGAGACATACCTACTTCATTCAAGAGCTCACATATCCTGCCCTTGTTTTCTTGTGGTTGGCTTTAGATTTTATTGGTGTATGCTTTGTGCACGTTAGCTTGCTTAGGGTTTGCGTAATTTAGAGAGTCTTTTTCATTTTTTGAGTCGTTGTGGATACGGGTGCGGCTCCTCGTCGTTCTCATCATTTAGCAGGACTTCTGCCTTCTACATCTCCTCCTCCTTTGGGAGAGAGAAGCAGACAGTCCAGGCAGACTCATACCCACATTGACTCACACACGATGGGAGATCATGAAGATGGTATTCCTGAGGTGACTTCTCCACTTCGCATGGACGACGGAGAGTTTACTCCTACATTTGATCCTTCACCTGATGCGGTTGCACATTCTGAGTTTGATCCTTCACATGAAAGACATGCTCACTCTAGCTATGATCCCTCATTCACAGGTCACTGGTATGGGATGCCAGGCAATGAGACTCACCATGAACCTGCAAGCACTAGTTATGTTACTTATGGCATGTTTGGTAACCATATAGACGATACGAAATTTTTTTCCGAAACAGAATTTGATCCTAGCACTATGCCTGGGGGCATTCCCATTTCTTTCCATGCTGAGAGATTTGGGAGCATGAGTCATATTACACCCTCCATCCCAACGGTGGAGGCCACATCTCACGTTCGTCCTAGACTTGGTGTTAGTAATCCTATTCGGATACCAAAACCAACATGAGTGACTGTTGGGAATACCACATACATAATTTCACATGTCCCTTCGTCCTTTATTCCTTGTTCTTCGAATGCTTTTCCTCCCCCTCATTCATGTGGTCCTTCAGGCCGAAACATTGCTACGAGTCATGTTCGTACTGCTGCTACTCGTCCAGTTATGTCTCACACTCAAGTACCTCCTATTGTGTCGGGAGGTCGTATCCCTACTTCTGGAGGTCATGCTATTACTTCCGGAGTGCATATTCCTACTTACGGAGTGTCTCATAGGACATCTCATGGGATGTCTTATGGAACTTATTATAGACCGCAGTATGCACAGACTTATTCACCTTATGGGTACGGGTATCAACAACCCACTTAATCTCCGAATTATGGCTTTGTAGCTCCACATAGTCAAGGTACACCACATTATGGTGCTTCCATGCCACCCTATACGGGTCAAATGGGAGGAGGCTACTATGGCCATGGCCATGGTGGTTACGATGATCAATCCTATGTGAATCAAAATTATTAGGGAGTGCCTTAGACCTGCTCAACCTAGGATCCCTTTCCTTGCAACGTTGAATTTTCCTGACTTGTCAAGACTAACGAACGATCCAGTATCTTATGACCTGGCTTGGCTGGCTATCCCTAATAAGATTCCCTCGGACATTCCTAAGTTCAAGGGCAAACCGGGAGAAGATCCAAGTGAACATGTTACTACATTTCACCTATGGTGCTCTTCTAATTCCTTACACGAAGATTCGATCTATTTAAGGCTATTTCAACGCACCCTCACCGGGCCTGCCCCGAAATGGTACATAGAGCTACCTAGGGGGGCATTCGCTTTGTTCAATGACCTAGATATGACTTTTCTCAACCACTTCCAGCTACCAGTGCGTTACGACGTTGGCACTGAAATCTTGTCGACATTTCGGCAAGATAAAGCCATGCATATCTCGGACCATATCCAAGAGTGGCGTAGACGGAAGAGATTGAATAAAGCCTTTATACTGCTGGAGTTTCTCCTTGAGTGGTTCCTTAAATCATTACTACCTTATATAGCGAAGGATGTTTCTACATTCGGAGTTCAGAACAAGGAACAAGCCATTTTTAGGGCACAGGAATTGGACTTGATTTATGCTCAATCCAGTTTGTTATATGATATCATTCCTAATGCTCCGCATTCTAGTTTTGACCCTATGGTCAAACCTGGACCACATGACGATGGCATTGTTGGTTGTATGAGTACCAAACCTACGGATTCGGTTGTGAAAAAGGCTAGTCAATTATCTATCAACCAATCTGCGTCGGGACAATCCTTGGCTTCGTCTCAACCCACCCAAATGGCGAGTGTGCTTGCGGTACAATCGTTAGAACAAAAGGGTAACCAACAACCCGGAAGGAATAAAAAGAAGGGTAAAAATAATCATAAGGGTGGGAATAGGAATGAAAATGCCAACTCTAATGACAAGAATGCCCGAAATGCTGAGGGGACAAGCAACCTAAACGTAAGGTTAAGTTTCCTTGCAAGTTATGTAAGGATGATCACCTCACTCACTTGTGCCCTCAGATAGAAGAAGCCTTGAGATTCATAGCGCAAGGCCCAGCTGTGCTAACCAACCCTTTACCTCATAATCAAAACATGAACTTGAGGACCCATGATCATTCTGGTGAGGATCAAGATCCGCCAAAGGCTTGCAGTGGTCATGGTTGCATCAATATGGTGCATGCTGCTAAGGTTGTGACTCGTGCAAAGGACTATGGTTCGTCACAACCAGACCTTGGAAAGGAACCTGCTCCACCTGAGATCCCTTTGCATATTGAAAAACCTATGGATAAACCTAAAGTTGCTCCTCGCATTCCTAAGGGAGTCCTTAAGCGTTTGGGGCACAATCCTAATTCCCGAGCCACCTAGAACTATTTTGTTGTCGAGGATTTGGGCCACACTCCGTGTGCAATGTATGTACTTGAAGTACTTCATAGTTGTCCTTCGCAAAGGAAAGCTTTGCTTTCTGCTCTTGGTGTTCATGATGATAATTCTTCCTTTGTCATCAAATTTGAAACTGCGAGACTTCAGCCTCGCTTGCCTTACTATGTGTCTCTCTTGATTCATGTATAATGTCTTCACATGATCGTCAAACGCACTGTGATTGACGAAGGCACTGCTGCTTCCGTAATGTCTTTGGCATGTTGGAAGGGTTTGGGTTCCCCTGAGTTGTCTAAATCCACTACCATGTTGACTAATTTTGATGGTAGTTTGTTTCGACCGCATGTCATTCTTCCTTCTCTTAAATTCCGTTTGGGAGGGAATATCGTTGTGATAGAGGTCGAGGTGGTTGATGCGCCCCTTGACTACAATTTGTTGTTGGGAAGGAATTGGATGTACAGTATGCAATCCATAGCTTCTTCTCTTTTTCAAGTGGTATGCTTGCTGTTTAATGGGAAGATAGTTACGATTGATCAAACATCATTCAAGAATCTGCCTGTTACCGCATCTTTGGGAGCTTCTATCCCGATTGTCCAGCACTCTCAGCCAGCAACTGGGAGTGTGGGTGTTGGCATGTATCCATCCAAGCTTTAGTTGTTCTGCACCCGTCCTTATGATAGGATCTAGTTCCGGTGAGGCTTCGTCGTCTGTAAGATTGGTGTCTTTTTGCACAAACCATATGGAGGATCCTTAGATTCTTCCTACATCGAATCCTTCATGTGAGCTCATCGAAACGAACATGTCGTTGCCTGCAACTATGATAGCATATCAGGATAATCTTGGATCTGTTGCAGAGCCTAGTTCTTCCTCTTCACGGATAGAGGAGGAGGACCCTTATGTACTTCCTGCATGGTCAGTGTAGTCTTCTCACACACATGATTGCCTTGATAGTGTTTTTCCTTTAGATGAGGCTATTATTGAGGCTATGTCTGGGGTTGAGCCACCTTGGGAAGAGTTGCATCATAGATATTATTTTCTTCCTGAGCTTGACCGTTTCGAGTGTGAAGACTATAGGGATATTCTTAGTGAGAGAATTGGTAGTTCCATGGTTTTGTTAAGCTCTCCTAGTCTAATGGTTGATGGAAATATGGCAAATATATCTCCTACCATTCCTATCAATATCTCTCGCGATCCTGGCAAGGTTGAGAATGTCTATATTGGGGAAGAATGTTCCCATGCTAAGATTCAAGAGTGTACCGAGTTTTTCAAAGAATTCTGTGATGTATTTGCTTGGTCATACGAGGAAATGCCAAGTATTGACCCTTGCATTTTTGAGCATGAGATTAAAACTTATCCTAATGCTAAGCCTGTTCGACAATGCTTGCATGCAGTGAATCCTAGGAAAGCACCCACGATTAAGGTTGAGATAGAAAAACTGTTGAATGCCGGTTTTATCTATCCTATTCCTGTAACATCCTTGACCCTCTGATCGACGAAGAGGATGCTACCATGCTATTTAACCATCTGGGCAATCGCCCCATGAAGTTGTATGTACATAAAATGCTGAAACAAAATGCTTTGAACTAGAACATGCATACATGATTATTTATCATATAGCGGAAGTAAAGATACGTTCATACAATAATTCAACATGTTCATCATATTCATTAACAGTAAATATGATTGCAGTAGTAAAATAGACAAGGTTACTTATCTCAAAAAGAACTCGTCCCGCAACCAGCTACATCGCTGCAACGTTCCACCCAACCATAGGCTAGCATGCTCCTAAATCTCTCAGCAATGCTACCACCCCCGAGCTGGGCATGATTCCCCAAGGAATAAGGAACAAGCAGGCTTACACATAGCCAAGGATACACAAAACACAGCCAAGCCAACACAGTTGGGTTTATCAGGCCATCAACAAGACAGCCAAGCTAACATGGTCAGGTTTATCAGGCCATCAAGGAGCTGGGAAGGGTCATATGCTAAGCTGGTGAGCTCATTGCAGAGCTAAGGACACCTACACCAGAACTAGCTTGAATCCTAGCACACCCACACACACCCAACACAAGGAAATCAGTCCCTTCTCTGCTACACAGTCCCTCAGGCCTTGACCTCCCTTCCAGTGCTATTCAGGGGTTGTGGAGAATAAATCCAGCCCTCTAGCTCTGTCTGTGTGGTTCCCAAAACACACCAAGTTTATCAAGCAACCCAAGCCCTCATCCCTACTCCAACACAGTCCGAAGACCAACCACTGCATACATGCAGTCACACAAGTGATTCACAGCTGGGGAAAGGAAAACAATTCCTGAGTCATTCTTGGCCCTATCATGGCCAAAACGACTCCAAAACAACCTACAACATCCCCAAAATGTAAAGGTAGACACAGCCAACTAACATGGGGAAACAAGAGACCGTTCTCAACAATGAAGTGATCGAGGAAACTTACACAGTCCGAAGATGGAAGAGAAAATCCAAGTTCTCAGCTGGGCAGGGTAAAAACACATACACAAGCCACAAATCGGTAAGGAAAACATACACATAGAAAAAAAATGTGAATGGCCCTTCACAGGGAAGTCATGGTTGAAAGAACACAGCTCCCAACTCACTGCGTGAGTAAAAACCAGGAAGAATCCTATGTGTGAGAATGAACAGAACCACCATCCCTGCGTGAGAATGAACAATTCCCGCCTTTGTGTGAGGATGAGCCAACAATGGAGAGAATGGTGCAGTGGAGAGAATGGAGAGTCCACCTAGAGTGATGGAGGTGGTGGTTTCCTTGCCAATGTTAGGCTCAACCTGCTGGTGGAGTGTGCATGTGGGCAAGGACTGACAGTCTTGCCACACTCCACTCCCCAGCCATAACTACCCCAACTAATAGCAAAACTTTTTAATGGTGGTAGTTGGATAAGACAAGGGAAGGTGAGCAAGTCAAAAGGGTTTAATAGTTGACACATGGATTTTCCTCATAGGTTCAAAGTTTAATAACCCCCCCCCTATCCTTAGGAAAATCATGCCCTTTTCATCATGGTTGCATTGACATAGCGGGTTGGGGTTCATTTTAATTAAAGTGCATATTTACATGATGCCGAGACTAATATGTGTCGTATATCATGATATATCATCGGTAATGATTTCAATCTCCGAACATAACACAACCAAATCGATGGTGGGGCTTTTGCCTTTAGCTCCGCACAATGATTAATTACAATATATACATCATGTACATTTAATGCAACGGGGTCAAAACCAGGGTGTTACAGTTCCCTTAACAGAGTGGGTTTCAAACCCCATTTCAGTTGATAAGAAGCAAGGAACGATCCGCATATGCACTAATTTCCGTGACTTGAATCGTGCTTGTCCTAAAGATAATTTTTCCACACCATTTATCGATCAGATTTTGGATGAGTGTGCGGGAAGCGAGGTATTTTCTTTTATGGACGGTTTTTCCGGATACAATCAGATATAGATTAAACCCAAGGACCAACATAAGACTGCTTTCATTTTTCCTTGGGGTACCTTTGCATATCGGAAGATGTCCTTTGGCCTTAAAAATGCTGGAGCCACTTTTCAGCGGGCTATGACCTTGATCTTCCATGATCTCAAATCGAATATTGAAGTCTTTTTGGATGACCTTGCTGCTCATTCTCGCATGAGAATGCGTCATTCTTACCATTTGAGATTAGTGTTCGAAAGGTGCCGCCATTATTTGGTAAGGTTAAATCCTCACAAGTGCATCTTTTGTGTGAAGTCTGGTCACTTATTAGGGTTCATTGTCTCCAAGGAGGGTATAAGAGTCGACCCTTTAAAGGTTGAGGCAATACTTCAATTTCTCCCCCCAAAAAAATTAGACATCTTCAATGTTTGCAAGGCATGGCAAACTTCTTATGGAGATTCGTCGTGAATTTTGCCAATTTGACTAGAGGCTTTATGCATCTTTTGAAGAAGGACACTACCTTTTGCTGGGATGAGTGAGCCCAGGAGTCCTTTGATGTGCTTAAGCGAGCCCTAGCATCGGCCTCAGTGATTAGTACACCCGACTATAGCCATGACGTTCTACTTTATGTGGCCGCGTCTATGGAGACGATTGGTATGGTTTTGGTTCAAGAGGATAAGGAGCTCTAAGCTCATGTCATATATTATCTGAGCCAGAACATTATAGATGCAGAGATCTGTTATTCCCATGTGGAGAAGCTTTCCCTAGCTGCCGTTCATGTGGTTCAAATATTAAGACACTATATTCTACTTCGCCAGAACTTGGTGGTTGCCCATGTCAATCCATTTTAGTTCATCCTCACTAGAAGGATGATAGGGGGAAAGTATCATAAGTGGATTGTCATCCTGTAAGAATTCGATCTCGAGTTTGTCTTGGCAAAATAAAAAAAAATCGTTGATTTTTGCAGAGCTTATATCTGATTTCCCGAGCAAGGAGGAGGAGGAAACTTGTGAAGATACGTTTGTCGATGAGCACATCTTCTTAATCTGGACTTTGGATCCATGGTATGCGAAAATTATCATATATTTACAAACGTTGAAGGTACCTACTCACCTTTCACAGGATGAACGACGACGATTACATCACGTTTCTAAGAATTACCTCATAGTGGATAACACATTGTACCGCTGTGGGATAGATTCCATTTTACGTCATTGTTTAACTCATGAGGAGGCTGAGCTTGTGCTGAATGATTTCCACGGAGGGGCATGTGGTGGTTATTTATCTAGGCTTTCTACAGCCCAAAAAATCTTGAGAATGGGTTATTTCTGGCCGTCGATCTTTAAAGATTTTGTTAATGCGGTAAAGAAGTGCCACCCTTGCCAGGTGTTCACACGTAATATGCGCTCGCGTCCTGCCTCATTACATCCCATTATCACCGCTAGTCCCTTCACTAAGTGGGGTATTTATTTCATGGATTGCAACCCAGCTTCAGCTGGGAAGCATCATCATATTATCATGGTTGTTGATTACTTCACGAAATGGGATGAGGCTATGCCTATAGTTAAATCCGACAGTGAGACAGCCGCACACTTCGTATTCAACCAGATTATTACTCGGTTCGATATTTCGAAAGAGCTTGTCACTGACCATGGTAGGCACTTTCAGAATCGTATGATGGAAGAGTTGGGCTCGAAGTTAGGGTATAAGCAGGAGCATTCTTCTTCTTATTACCCTCAAGCGAATGGACAAGTTGAAGCAGTGAACAAATCACTCAAGTCTATTCTCCAACAAACCATTGCACAAAGCAAGACCAATTGGCATATTATGTTATATCCTACTTTGTGGGCTTATAGGACTGCGGTTAAGACTGCCACCAATTTTTCTCCATATCATCTTGTACATGGAATGGAGTCTGTATTACCGGTTGAGTGTGAGATCCCTTCTTTGAAGCTAGCCATAGAGATCTTACCGGACACTTCTCCATTGGAGGAACATTTGGTCCATTTAGAGTAGCTTGATGAGTAGCGTCAAGATGCTTTAGTGGCTTTAAAAGTGAATAAGCATCGCGTTAAGGTCCAGTACGATAAATCTGTCCATCCAAGGAGGTTTAGTGAAGGAGATTTGGTCCTTTTGAGGGATCAAGCTAAAGAACCCTTAGGGGCAGGAAAATTCAACCCCATGTGGCATGGTCCTTACGTGGTTAAACGTGTGTTAGATAAGGGAACTTATGAGCTAGTAGATTATGAGGGGATGGCCTTGGAAGAGCCTAGAAATGGGCTCTATCTTAAAAAGTACTATGCATGATTCTCAGCCAGGGTTGGATATTGTATAGCATTTTGCATAGTTAGGTATTTCTTATGGTGATCGGGTTTGTTGATTAGCTTTTGTTTCTGATGGCAGATGTCAATGGAGTCTTCCATATATATAGGATTCACGGATGGTGCAAGCCGTCACACTCAACACTCATCCTCTGTTTCTTGGGTGATTTATACTCCTACGGGTCAGGTATTGTCTTCAGGAGGCGTATGTTTACGGCCCTCTTCAAACAATGGTGTTGAATATAGTGTCGTTATCGAGCTTCTACGAGATGCCATTTCACATGGTGTTCTCTCTCTTGAGGTATGTATTGATTTGGAGTTAGTAGTGTCATAGCTTAATGGCTTGTATCATGTTAGAGATTCAACATTATTACAGAGATTCTTACGTGTGAGATTGTTAGAACAGAAATTTGAAAACATAACATACATACATGTTCCAAGAATTAATAATCAAGTTGCTGACTCATATGCTAACTATGTGTTATATTGGCATTTGTTTCATAGACAGTAAGCTCATCACAAACATAAATTTTTACACATGTAAATAAATAAACTGATCATCATAAAAGTGTTTCATTAAAACATCTAAAATGTGATAATACATTGTGTCATAATACAAAAATGGGGCTCTCAAGCCACCAAAATATAAATACACGGTAGTAAAAAATGTATCACTCCCAAGTATCTAAGCTTGGGGAGGAGGAGGGGGGTTTTGATCATGGAATGTCACCACGGATCTAGCCAACCGTCTGAATAACCGCACCAATGCTCGTGGCACACCCACCACCTGACACTGCATGGCCTCAGGCATGTCCTCGACCTGTGCCATGGGTACCCTGTGTGTTAGCCTCATGAAGTTGGTATGAATGCTTTGGAGCATCCGCTCCACATCCACACCCGTAATGTCATCTCCTCTTCCCCTCCATCTATGATGAGGGAAGCCTTCAAGCAGTCATGGTCCTACATCTGCATACACATGATAGGATGTCACTATGTGTTGTCATGCAAAAACATGTCTTTTTTGATTCCATATATCAAAAAACACAAAAAATTAAATAACTCAAAAAATATTAAAAAGAGGGTTGGGATTCGTTACCAATGTCACCGTATGCCGATCCTGGTGGTAATGGCATGTCGGGGTCTCCCTAGGAATCTATCCCCGCATAGGGGTAATCATCAATGGTAACTATTTGTCGTTGCCACCATGGAAAGAAATCAGCTGGATAGGGTTTGGAAACCCTACCTCCACCCAGTCTGTGCATCACATCAGCCCAACGTCATTGGGAAAGATCTCAAACCCCGTGAAGAGGAACATCAACTCTAAGGCTCAATCCCGGAACATGCTTGAAGAAAAACATGCTCAGTATGCTACTAAAATTGAAGTTTCGTACTCTGCCCATCTTGCACTCATTGAGCTGGTGTTTCATGTTGCCCAGTAGCAGTGTTCCAATCGTACACAGTGGGTCTCATGCACTCCACTACATAGAACATCAGAGGCCACGAGGCCTAGTGGAGTGAAGCTAGCCCTGCTATCCTGCCCAGTGTCAGTGGTATGGCCTTAGGCCTAGCACCTATATGGAGTTAATTTGGATCTGACTCCCAACCTTCTCCATTTCTGGATAACAATACACTGCTATGTACTCATCGATGGTGAGGCCACCTCCGGGCCCGCGAGACCGTAATTTTGCCACTTCCCCCAATCGGGAAAGTCCAGTAATAAAGTATATGTCCTCCACTTCTATGGTAAGGGACATCCCATCAATCTAGAAAGACTCTGATTCTAGATCCCAGTATTCTACTAGCATCTGCAGTAGTCTTGGTTTGGCCCTTAAGCCACCAAGACACCAAAACTTGTAGAGCCTGCATGCACGAAGAGCCTGTTGTGCCATTAGATCACCATGAACTGCTTCTTCTACATCCCCATGCCCATGTTATCTCCATTCTAGAACCATCCCACACATTAAATTCAAGTTTGAGTCATTAGAACACTTAAAAAACCTTGAACGTGGACTCATACGCGACTGTTTGCTAAACAGCCGCTTATGTACGCAACTTTGAGGGAATTTTTCATGTATATCTAGCCCTAAACACGGAAAAACCCTTTATTTTCGCGTGGGCCATAGTGCGCATTTTAGAATGGCCTAGAATCCTGATTTGACCATGGAAAATTATAAAATTTTCATGAAAATGAAAGAGCAGGGCATGGGTAATTACCTGGAAAAAACGGTAGTGGATTCCGTCGGCTGGATCTCTCGGAATTTGCTGTTGAATTTCTGAGCTCAATTGGGTAAAAATTTCAAATGTTATATAATGTTTTGAATTTTTTACTATTTATACAAATTTTTCAAATTTTTACCCCCTTTTCTATAGTTTGGACCATTTCTAATCCTTTTGGACCATTTTTTGACTAATATATGATGTAGGAGACCGTTTTGAGCGTCGTTTTGACCATTGGGTTGACCTGTTCATGCTGATTTCAGGTATCATGTCTAAACTGGCATATAGGTTAGGTTTTGCCATCATTTTCATTTTGCATGACCTTATGACCATTTCATCATAACCATAGGTACGAACCCATTCTATCTTGTCATGGAACCTTCTTGTTGTTTTAGAAGTGGCATGATTTGAATGGTAGAGATTGACCTTACATGGGTACCCTAGTTAGCACCTTATTTGCATTTGGTGCCCATGCCAATAGTTTTGTCCTTTAGGGTGTGGGAGTCAGTTGTATAGTATTGCCATGACATTTCGCAAGAGCCTCATACTCCTCTTGATCTTTTGCTAGCCTATTTCCCCCGGACTCCCCTATGTCAAGTTGTAATTGCATTATCATGAGCTTTTCCTCCCTCATTGAGCCTTATGCCAGCTTCCCTGACTTTGAGTATCATCCATATAGCCCGAGCTTGTATCATGTCTAGCCATGCAGAGCCATTTTATATATCCTTTGCAGCTTGATTCCCTGTTTTACTGGGAGGGGACTTTCCCCCAAGTGTCGCTATCCTACACATGTATCCTTGCATTGAGCATAGGTATGTTCCACTACTTGGAACTAGTTTGTTTTCCCATTTTGACACTTGTCTCGTCCTAATCTATAACTTTAAAGTAGTTTTATTGTTTTTTAAGCTTTCCAAATATTTGAAAAAGTCCAAAAAAAAAAAATTTAAAAACCAAAAAGCCGGACAAGGAAAGATGTTATCTTTGGCAGCAGTCGAGTCGTGTCACCTTCGAACAGAGCATTGTATATCACATCCATTGGTTGGGATAATAGTTTGACTTTAGGAGCTGTACTCGTTTATCTGAGTTTATCTCCACCGACTGGTTAAGCTTCTAGTCCCTATGGAGCCTCTGTCGGTGCCTCCTGTGTCGCAGAGATGTGCCAGTTTTTCATATCAAGTCTATGCTTCCTACATTCAGTCACCGTTTGTCGTTATGCTCTTGTTCAAAGGAAGTTGAAACCTGAGTCGTCCATTCCTCAATTATCTTGACTTTGCATGTCGGCCATTCTCGGTATAGTTACCGGTTCGTGCACTTTATGATTGAGTCCTTCCACATTATACATCTTTGTTGAGTACCTCGTGTTGGATGATGGTGGATGCTTTAATGCCCTCCTTCTAGCGGATTTCATTCCATTGACTTCAGATCATTTATTCTGGGATAGGAATCTAGAGTCATCTTTGAGTGCCTTGAGACTTGCAGTCATCAGTGGCAGGTTCTCTCGCCAACGACAGTTCTTTGGGAATACATCAATGTTCCCTGATCGATGGATTCTCTCAAGTGTTCGACCTCAACACATTTATTCACACTTGTTAGTTTGCACTCTAGTACCTTGATTTCTATTTTAATTATTGGTGGGTGATCTCGCATCTGTTAATGGTATACATCAATGACCGGTAATCAGACGATGGACTACTATGTTCAACCTTGAAACCTCTATTCACATAATAGGACATGTACTCGTAGCGATTTGTGTAGAAGACCTTCTAGATTGGTGGCATCTCATATATGCTACCTCCTTGATTGTGCCAGTGTTCATGAGATTTCAACTATCGTGACTTGATTCCAGTAGATGTTAGATATTTCCAACCATTATGGAGATCTTGATCCATTCTATATCTTCAGTCTTCATGGATATCTTCATCATGGAGATTCTGATCTATGTATATTGTACGTGGCGATGACCACATATGTCATATTGTATCATGCCTATTCATGGCCATTGTGCTCTTATGTATCCGGGACTGCTATATGTATTTGTAGTTATATGCAGACTTGTATCATTGTATAGTGCTGATTGGGTGGCTGGTTCTTCCATTGGGTTCTTCATCACTTCATTTCTGGGATGGACTTATAATGTATTTCGGCCATCGTATGACCGCTTTGACCTCAGACATTAGGGGCATCTGTTATAGCTGATTTTACCACACATGGTGAATCACACTTTTATGGCCTTCCCTGTCCCTATGCAGACTCCTTAGACCCCATGGACCATTTTTGTTCCTTTGATGTTTCCTAGACCATCCCTAAAAACATGCTTAAATTTCCATACATAACTTTTAAACCCTTTATCACGTATATACGCGGGTTTGACCTCTAAAACCGTGTACATCGGGATGTGTGCAAAAATCCAAATTCTTTTGGAGTTTTCCTTGATGTGGATCTGACTCACTTGTCTCCTGGCCTTCCATATGCCTTTAGATCGCTCGGATTTGACCTTTCATTACCCCATTGATGAGCTATATAAGGAACCCTTTGGATACATTGAAGGCATATGCGAAATTAAGAACAAGAGAACTATAGTCCATTGTTTCCAGAACTTGTGCTTGAATCTGCATCCCCTTTGTCCCTTGGAGCACTTTTGTGTTCTTCCCAAGCTTACCTTTTGCTTGTGAGCTTGCTATCGAGAGATGGAGGATTGAAGTGGTGGAGGCCCAAGTGGGGGACTTGGTTTCTCCGATTCGCGGACGTGCCAACAAAGGTTGTATTCATTGTAATCTCTGATTTTATATCAATAGAAATATCTTTTCCTATCCAATAATGTGTGTTTGAATGAATATTTTATCCATGGATGATTTCAAATGCTTATATGTTATTGATTATATATGCTAGAGTAGAGCTAACACAATTATATATAGTATGCTTGTCTTGTTTATTGAATGTTGAGGAAGCAATTCATCAATTCAAGCTGAAGTTGGAAAGCTCAACGAGGATCTACACCAACTGTCCGGAATAAGATACGAATCGAGATCCTTTAGTGTTAGTTGTTTGTTTTCTCTTGCATATAGGAAATGATTGGTTTCTAGAGTTACGCTGTCTGTTGTGGTACCCCAAGTCATAGGAATTTCTCTTCGTAACACAAATGCCACACTGAGAGGAAAACAATCAGAACTGTTAACCCCGAGTTTAACAAGAATACACTACAACAACCCAAGAGCCATGCTCACTTCCACAGTTTACCAAAGCACCAAGGATTAACTAAAAACACTCACAGAGGCAGTGTAATGATAGAAGCAATGTTATTGCAAAGATGAGAAACGACAGCAAAGGGTATATCCTTGAAACAAAGACATTGTTTCCCAAGTGCAACTCTTATTGCAGTTTAAAGAAGGCAATCGACGAGGAGGTTCACTATGTGGAGTGAAAAATAGGCTGAACGGCCATGAGACTGTGGCCTCTCCTTCAGAGCAAGGTAAAAGATAGGGTAAAGGAGAGATTTTAGGGCTTAGAGAGACTTTATAACAAAAACTCCAAAGTCAAAAACCCCATCAAATGAGCGTCAAACACATAGCTCCAAATAATTTGCAAGGGATGGGGTTGGCAATATTGTTCGAAACCCTCATTTATCTTGCACATAATGATGTATAAAAGTCAAAACCATATTGTAACTTTGTCATGGTTTCTTTATCTTTGTTATGGATTATGTTTGTTTTAACCATAATAAATAGTAGGGAAGGTAGTCACTAAACTAGGGTCTTTAGTATAAGCTAAAACCTTTAAAAATGTATAAGAAAACTTATACATGTTCATGATTTCTCTCATATAAAAAAAATTCTTAGTATTCGGTTCTAGGAAGATACAAAATGGAGAATGGAATCAATGATATGTATATACTTGCAACTATAAAAATATCTAGCTAGGACTTTAGTCTAAGCATTGAATTACGAATACTAGTATATGAATTGTTAATAAGACCCGTATGAGATGAGAAACCATATAAAGGAAAATAGGGTAGACCTCTATGAGGACTAATCCTTCTTCCCTTAAGATAAAAATTATTAACACTTAGTTTAAAGAAAAACATTGGTAATAAAACATTTCAAGTTTTGAAAAGTACTTCAATACTTATAAACAGTCCTATTTACCAAGTACTAGTTTTAATGTGTAGTTTAGGCCAAAGTATTTTACGACCACAATTGGATCATAGATCTTCTAGGTTACTGTAATTGTTTAATGGTAGAAATAAATTTGTTCCACAAGATACATCTACTAGAATTACATACAAGTTTTCAATTGAAAATCATAGGATGAAAGTTAAATGAACAAGTTCTATGATAGTAAGCATAACTGAGCTAAATCCAATTCATTAAAATATTGTTATTACTAACAATTATGTAGATTTCTAACAATAAATATCAACGATACCTCTTACTTGGTTCAGGCTGTAAAACAAATAATTTAACTAGCATTTATTTAATGCTAGTTGAATGATAATCTCGATCTGGAAATACTGGTAACAAAACTACTTACCTGTATAGAACCTGTAAAAGAAGCATCACTTCACTGCATTAGCTATAAGCTAAGTAAAGCTTGATCTCAACTGAAGTTCTTTCCTACTTGTCATAAGACAGTAAAAACATACTTAGTATCAAGTTTAGACATAGTTTTCTTTTCCTGTCACTCCAAAAACATAAACTGCTAAATTCAAATCCTTAACATGGAACTATGAATATAAACAAATAATTATACATAACTAGAGATTTACAAATGTTCAGTTCTAGATACTACTGTTTAAAGTAACCGTTAGCAGTTATTGGTTCTTAGGCAGTGACGACTACGAACATTTTATGTTACATGAAACATTTTAAATTTTTACGAATTTTTGGGTTATTACATATACCCATATCCCTTCCCATAATTGCCTCAAATTTTTTTTTACCTATGGTTGGAGATAGGCATCCACTCTCTTCACTTATCTTCTACCATGAACTATAAGAGACACCATAAGATGTTCATTCTTCATGAACAACCATTGGTGGATATTGTTATTTATCATTGCCACTCGCCAAACATAAATGTTAGTGTTTTGTAGGGAATACAAGTTAACTCCATCGATGGCTATATTCAATATGAGGCTTTGCACTTCATCCTTGAACATATCAATCCATGCATACTCTATATGCTTCATTGATATTGAATTCAGTGGGATTTGTATAACCCTTGCCTCAGTTCTATGTGAGGTATTATCACCTCTCCAATAATTTGGACAATTTTGATATGATATGTATTGAACACCCAACCATTTTAGTAGTTTCTTTGCCTCTTTGCAGTTTTTGTGGAGGACATTATCACTTGGAAGTACATTATCTTTCCATAACATATAGTTAGCAATAAATATAAATGCATATTATCATTAAGCATGCAAAAAATACATGTATGACATACCCATTCATTTATTTCAAGTTGTACAACAACAATGTTCCTCCTTGTTGGGTATATCTTGATCTATGTCCAATTAGAGGGGTGGTGGAAGAAATTTTAGGCTTTCAAAGAAGGTATTAGGGATATGAGCATCAATCCCTAGATCATCTTGCTAAAATGATTTTTTTATGCTTTTTAACAAGGTATCAATGAAATCAACATCGTCCCCTAGCTCATCTTGTTATAATCCATTTAAGAACAATCCATCCAAGGCATGGGTATCTGGTAAAATATAATCCGTACCAACCTCTATGGCATTGATTTTGTGTCCAACATGTGAAGAACTAGTGTTTCTATAGACATTGTTACGAATTGGTAGCTCAATATGTAGTGGGAACTGAATAGGTGGTTAGTTAAAACATGATTAGTATGATCCTAGTGGGTTAGCGCAAGTGGTTGAGTGATTTAAGATTCATGTAGAAGGCCTTTGGGTCGATCCTGAAGTTGGTTACCTCTATTGGGATTCTTACTTGATGTCACTACTGAGACAAATATTATGATCAACGTTGATGGGTTTTCATTGTGTACTATTTATGAAATGTAGGGAAGTGTTGGGGATTTCCCCATGAGGTTTTCCTTAGAAAAAAAACCATGCTCGCTATGCTTCCTCTCCAAGTTGTTCTCATATTGTAGTTTTTTCTCGAATTGAAATTATGGTAAGGTACAACAATAGATAATAGACATGTTTCATTATCTAAATCTTGATTGGAAAAAATATTGAACAATAATCAATTATCTTAGTAAAAGAAATGCATTTAGTATGTTTATACATTAGATAAAACGTTTATTAGAAGCATGAAGTTTTTCCCAATGCACATGCAACCAACCACTTTATTAAACAAATTTCACAATAAGTTATATCTTACATGAATGCCATTGAAAATCCAAAAATACAATCACTCAGTTATATTTTTCTTACACCACAAGGGGTCCTCAAAAGGTATTCCCAATGCTATCTCTCTTTGATGAGAAATTGGTGGTCTATGAAAGTTATATTTTTTTAAACCCTTATCTAGGAGACATACTGTGTATTGCATGCACGAAAACAAATATGGATTCCTTCTTTTTTCACTAGAGTGTTGTTCAATCCAACGATTTTCGGTAAACAATGAGCATCTAAAACTATCTATGAATTTTTCAATGTTTCCATGAGTTCCTGGATTACCATCGACATATAATAGGTCTTCCTGTAACAATTTTAGAAGCATGATTGTTCTTGAACATATTATACATGGAATTGCAATGTTTATATTTGACAATATTTAAGTAATAAGATCGAACATAAAGAGGACCACAAAATTGCATAAGTTATATTGAGTGCTTAGGAAGAATGAACACACGTGAAAGGATAAACAACCCCAAAGTTGTAGAATTTATTTTAGACTTGGCAATCATGTAATCATTACCACAAAAGGACAATTATGTCCCGACATTAGATATAGGCAAGGAATACAGCCAAGAACCTTACAAAGAGTGATTGTAATAGTTTTGGTATTTACTTTGTAGATGCATAGGAAGAGAGAAGTCATCATTACCTTCCAACCATCAAATTATCCTTGCTGCACACTTGGACATTGTTTCCCTCAATTCATACAACTTTGTGGAGATACTAGTAGATATGTTTGGGTAGTATTGATATTGTACTTTGCCTCTATTGGAAGAAGTTGACATTGATGTCAAACAGGATGTCATTGATGTCAAAAGGGTGAATATATATGTGGTGTTGTACTTGTTATTGGTGCTAATGTGATAATGATGATGTGTTTATATCAGAGATAGAGAGCTTGAGTAATGTTTGATGAAGCATTGAAGCCCCTAGAGAAGACCCTAATGATCCTAAGGAAATTGTTGGCCCCAAGAAAAGTTAGCAAGAATTTAGTTGGAATTATGCCCAAGTATGAAAAGAGTTCAATTGCAGGAAGGAAGAAGGAAGCGGCGACAAAACTAGAATAAGAAGGAAGAAGAATTTGCGACAGAAGCATCCACAGAAGAAAGACTATACATAAGATGAGTTCGCAATAGAAGACGAATGTGATCGAAGAAGAGTTCATGACAAGAGAGAAACCACGACATAAGGAAAATATGCGATAAGATGAGTTGCGAATGAGGAAACCATTTCACAAGGCATGCATCGGCACAATGACTAGAGAGCGATAGTTTAGAAAAATCATGGGTACGAGGTCGAATAGAGTCAACGAAAGTCGCACGTATCAAATCATATTTGTAATTCATGTCATTAGTGCCTATTGACATGTGTTGATATAATAGGAATGAAATCTTGTTGGCTAACTGTATGAATTCGGCTAAGAGCGACATGTAAGAGTATATAAGAAGGAAGAACCGAGGCTGTGTGAGGGTTGCTACTTCTGGATCGGTTTCACTCTTTTATCTTCATGAAGGTCGAATTGTCTAGGTTGATTAGCATTATGTTGTTGTTGTTCAAATAGTCTGTCATTAGCTAGTAAATAGTTATTTTGGAGAAGATTCAAGGAAGTCTGCAGTCGAGTACGCAAAAGTGTATAGAGATTAAGTTGATCCAGGTTATGTGTGGATCAACAGCAGAGTAGAAGAGTCAAGGGTTGTAGAGTTATAGAATATGTTGATTTGATCCAAGCTGTGTGTGGATCAAAAGTAGAGTCAAGTAGAGGAGAACCAACAACAAAAGACCAGAGAGCATGAGAGGAGAGAGAAGTTTGTATAGATAAAAGAAGAATATCTAAAACAAAGTCTATGGTTCAATGCGTAGAAAAAAAGGTGCCATATATTTCTCATCCCAAATGAATAGTGCCTTTGTGGTTTTTCCTGGATGGGTTTCCACGTTAGATACCGTGTTGAATGTGTAAATGCTGAATGAATTTGAGTCACATATATATTTGTTGTGAATAAGTGTTATGTATTTGCTTACGAATGAGTTATATGTATCTGTCGCAATGTTATAGTTAGAATTATCTATAATCCATTATATTTATTGTTATAGTATATGTTGATGGTTGAATAGTGTCATATCTTAGTTGTGCATAATTAGTATAAGGATTACACCCACTAGCTTTGGTCGAGCGCCTTGGTAGAACACCAAGGAAAGAGAAATCCCCCACCCAACTCTAAAAACTTGGTTCTGGCAATTATCCATAAGAGAGATATATTGGGTGATATTGCATCTTTGTTGTAGGTGCTACCGACTAAGCCTTGCTCTGTTGGGCTGATATCTTGGGATTTTTTGTGCACGAAAGGGAGGGACTGAACATGGGTTGAATAACCAACAAATGGTTTTGTTTCCAGGACTGTGAATCTTTTTAGTGAGGGATATGTTGTGGCATCCGACAAAGCCTCAAATACAAGATTGGGTGGATTTTAAAGTATTAGAATTTACGCAAGAAGAGAGTAAAAGATCTCAGTGGATCCCAACAGAGTAGTCGGGTCGATGCATTTATACATATATTCATGATATTTTCTTTTCTGAGTTTCATATTATGTTACATTAGTGGTTATCGAAGTTATCCACCCAAAAAATAAATTTTCAAGTAGGAGAACCGATGGAGTGGAATCCTCAACTGATTGGGCGACTGAAAAGTGTTAGCAACCTTGTGTCAAGAGATGTTGATTTTTTGGGTAGATAGTATTTTGCAAGGTTATATTACTGAGTTTGTTGTCGACATGATAACCTCATATAGTGAGGTGAAAAGAAAAAAATTCCAAGGACCTCGAGGAAGATACTTGTCATCTTTGAAAACTTTGATAAAGATGATCGTATGCGAAAAAGGAATCTTGAGAATGTGACAGTTAGAAGAACTGTGTGTAGAAATTTGGATATGTCATAGATGAAGTGCGTGAAAAATGGAGCAAACTAAGCTAAAATTTTCCTGGTGATAGTGGAACTGAACTAGAGGGTAGATATTTGAGAAGTCGAAGCAGATTTCGGTCAAGAAAGAGAAGAAATACTATGATAGGAAGATGAAGCTCAAGTACGATCAAAGGAGAATACTAGGAGCTTATGTCGCACTTTGATGAAGGTTATTACGACAAATAAGAGGAATATCAGTTGATATCTGAAGAAAAAGAAGAAGCAAAATCTCCAAACCCAGAGCATGAGTTCGATACCCCTACAACCCTATGCACATCGTTAGAGGTAATATCTATAAACTCATCTCCAAATGGTTTTGTAATTACAAGTAATACTAACGTTGTGAATAGCAGACAAGGGAGTCCAGCTAGTCAAAAAAATTTCCCAAGCATACCGGTTATTAACATCATGGCTGGGACTGATATTAAGTTGTCAATATTTAATGGAAATGGGTTAGAATACCTAGAACAACATTGGATTCTCTGTGAAGCTGTGTGGACCATGCGACAGGTCTAAGATGAAGTGATAAAGCAAGTGCATTTGATCACAACCTTAAGGGGTTGTGCGCTATATTGGTACATGAAGTTTTTTTCTAGTTCCAGTGGGAGTTGCATAGAAAACACTCAACCAAATTCGAGTTGGAATGATAGACGAGTTGAAAAATCCGAAATCTGAGTCGCAGTGCATCACAGAGATTAAAGAAATCAAGCAGTTACCTACATAGTCTATATGGTACTTTGACCAATGATTTAAGACATTGATGGCCAAAGTAAGTTTTTAAATGTCGGAAGTGCAACAAAAGGAATGGTCTATTGTAGTGTTGTTGTCACACATCTGAATCCCATTAATGCAACAGAAAATAATGTCATTGACTAAAGCTCTGGAAACAACCATGAAGTTAGGATCCTCACCAACTGGAGAAATTGGTGCAAGAATGATGCAGATTCGGTCGCATCCAAGTAACCTTATGCTACAACTCCAAGACATTAAGAAGGGGGGATATATTCATGAATAACTATGGTGTACAATATGTAGAACAGAGGGGCACCATAAAGATAATTGCCCAGTGCTCATGAATTATGTCGAACCCGATAAGTACCCAAGGGATTCCTTGGTGTAGAATATGTCAGACTCAAGGCCATCGATCGGAATAGTGCTTGTACTTGCAGAATATTGTAAGTGCACTAGCTAGTATGTATTGTAAATTTTGTAAATCTGTATGGAATGATGAGAAATATTGCAGAGCAATTCAACTATTGCAAGAGAATATGGTGGACACCTACTTAATGAAGAATGATGAGCAGATGCAAGTTGAGCAAGCATAATCTCAATGTCAACCTGCTCAATATCCACCAACTCAATATCAACAACCACAGTATCCTTAGTTGCAAAATAAACAAGATAAGTATCTGTCGCAACAACAATACCCTCAATCTAGGGGGGTGGAAATTTTTGGGGCTGAGGAAAACATCAACAAAGAGGAGGAGGATTTGATGGAGGAAGAGGCCAAGTCATGTCTTATAATTGTGGAAAACTAGGATACTTTTCTCGAGATTGTGTGAGCCAAACAAAGGCATGTTCATATTGTAAATAATTTGACAATACTATCGAACAATGTCCACAATTGATTATGAAGTGGCGGGATCGAATGGCAGTAAATCCCAATACTACACATAATCCCAACCTGAATCCTAATTAGAACATCCAAATGATTTTTGTCGAGCCAAGAGAAGAAAACATCGTTGTCGTAACAAGAGGAGATGTTGTGACCAGAACAGACCAAGATGTGCATCATGGACAACCACAGGTGCATCCGACATCAAAAAGAAAGTACCATTTGACATCTAGAAATAAAAGGAAGTATTCTTGGATGTGCAATAGGAATTTATCGAGAATAATCAAGCGTCGACATCTGGAAGACCGATAGTGCAAATTCCTGAGAAATTTGACCAACTATTACGAAAGAAACCGATGAGAAAGGTTAGTAAACTTAAAGAATTTTTCAAAAGTTATTTATCACTAATCCACAATAAAGATGCTAACAAATAATTAACAACACTAATAGAAGAAACTCAAGAAGAGATCCAACTAGAAAGAAGAGTCAACCATGTGGGAAAAAGGTCAAAGATTGGTCACGAATTGCAAATGATTGCCCAAATATGAGATTATGATATGGATTATATCAGTTTATATTTAGGCTCTGATGTTAATATTTTTACAAGACATACATGGGAAAGCATGTGAAAACTGGGACTAGATTGGTTTCCCATTCAGCCTAGGATAACAAATCAGTCGAAGGTCCTGCGTATTGGTCTACTGACTCAAGTACCTATCGAGGTAGAGGGACTGAGAAACTATGCAGATTTTGAAGTGATCGACATTGTCAATGATACAAACCCATTTCCTGCACTTTTGGGGATCGACTTGGAAATAGACAATCATATCATCATAAATTCCAAGTGAAGAATATTTTGAATATTCATAGATAAGAGTGGTCACGCTAATTGATCTAATGGAAGGAAAAAGATATGTTGAACCAGTGCACAACGAAGGAAACGGTGATTACCTGGATCATATATATAACATCATGTCCTCTAGAGATGACTATATAAGCCCAACAAGTGATGGAAATATGATTTGGTTGAGTGTTAGCTCCTATACACATGATTCGGGTGAAGCATTAGAAAATTGGTAGAATCATATGAATGAAGTATCTATGAGAAGATGTGAAATAATTACATAATCTTTGTGATGGGTAGGAGCTGAGGCAAGCGAGCTACCTACATATGAAGGTTTACCTAACCTTGCATCTTTTCTAACAGAATTTGAAGCAAAAGTTACGGAATCATAGCAATTGTCTGCCTTGGACTTTGTGCTGAAAGCTATGCTCACTAAATGGTGGGATAGACATAAACAATCTATCTTAAAATGGCTGCAATGCAGAATATTGCTAGAGATCAAATTTGGAGAACAAATCAGTTATAATTCTTGAAAGGATACAAGACTACCATATCCTACTGAGCATATTGAGTATTGTCATGCGATATGGGAGGCATATCTACGACAAGAATGGGTTCATAACTTTGTGCATGCAATGGATATGATACCAAGAAATTGGTATACATCGGTGGAGCTACAAAGAGGAACTCTTGATTGGGAAGAATTAGTTACTAGCTTCACACATACATTTGAGTTTGCAGATGACCATCCTTTGATTGATTTTGCATTGCAAGTCATGAAGACAAAGATATTTGAAGAAATCCCTATTGCAGTGACAAACTTTCATTAATGCATCACAACAATCCACCATTGGATGGAGTGTTATAATGTGATGGGAGAACCATCTGATGATGAACCGCTTGATGTAAACATACCTGAGTCAAAAGGTATGGGTGCAATGGAGGGACTTGGTATTTCTAAAGACCAATTCTTGAGTCCACTCAAAATTCAAGAAAGTTAATATTGGTTCGACTGAAAATCCAAATTTTTCCAATATTGGAGATTATTTGGATGATGATATTGCAAGAAATATCCTTGACTTATTGCATGGGTTTTAGGATCCATTCCCTGCCAAATTTTCAGAGATGAAGGGGATAGTCAGAGATCTGGGAGAAATGAAAATAAATTTGAGGTCCAATGCAAAACCAGTCAAGCAATGATTGTATAGACTGAATCGGTGCTATAAAGAAAATGTCAAGATTGAGTTGGACTGAATGCTAGACGCAGGTGTTATAAAGCATGTCGAGGAATCAAAATGGATCATCTCGATAGTAGTACAAGACAAAAAGGCTACAGGCGAAGTAAGAATTTGTGTCAAACTGAGAAAACCGAATGATGCTTGCTTACATAATCCGTTTCCGACACCATTTACAGATGAAGTACTAGAGAGTGTCAGAGGTCAAGAAATGTACTTGTTCACTAATGGGTTTTTTGGTTACCATCAAATCAGAATAACAAAGGAAGATCGATACAAGACTACCTTTGCGACTGAGTGGGGATGTTTCCAATATAAGGTAATTCCCTTTGGACTTAATAATGCTCTTGTGATTTTTTCTAGAATGGTAGTTGTTTCTTTTAAAGATTTCGTTCACAAATTTATTGAAGTCTACTTCTATGATTGGACGATATTTTGGCTTGTAAAAGACCATATTGAGATCCTTAGGTTGATGTTGGAACGTTGTTTCCAGTATCAAATTTCTTTAAACTTGAAGAAATGTATCTTTTGCACCCCATTTGGACTCATGTTGGGACATGCAGTCTGTCACGATGGAATTTTGGTCGACCTGGCTAAAATTGCAATAATTATCGACCTACCACCACATAATATAGTTAAGCAGTTGAGAGAAACAATGGGACACAGGATACTATATAAAATTTGTCAAGGGATATGTAGAGGTAACTGCTCCGATGGAAAATTTGTTGAAAAAATATGTCAAGTTCCATTGGACGAAGATATTCCAAGAGAGTCTAGACACGTTGAAGAATAAGATGGCTACAATGCCCATACTTGTATTTCTAGACTAGAAACAGTAATTTCATGTTCATGTAGGCACATCGTCTTTTGCACTTGGCGTGGTGCTAACACAACCAAGAGAACAGTCGATCAACCATCCTATTTCCTTTGATAGAAGAAATTTGTAAATTGCAGAAAATAATTATACCATGATAGAAAGAGAAGGGTTAGAAATGGTATACGCTTTGTATAAGTTTTGACACTACTTATTGGGAGGACAATTCAAGATGTACACAAACCATTCTGCATTGAAATACCTGGTCAATAAGCTAGTATTGGGGGGGAAGATATATCGGTGGCTTCTCCTCTTTCAAGAATTTGATTTTGAAGTGATTGTTAAACCTGGTTGATTAAACTTGGGACCAGACCATCTTTCAAGGATCGAAAGCGGTGAAGAACCTAGTAATCTAAAGGATAATCTCCCTGATGTGCAATTGTTTGTGATAACCATGTTTGATGATCAGTACATAGATAGCATATAATTTTGTAGTACAGTTTATGCACCAGCTGAATTCACCACGCGCACAACAAGCAGTTGGTTTTGCAAGCTGCGGATTTCCAGTTGATCACTGAACAATTGTATACGATGGGTCCTGATGAGATTCTTCATCGCTGCGTCTTAGAATACGAGCGACTGTTGATATCAAATGAAGCACATGTTGGTGTTGCAAGAGGCTATTATGTTGGAAAAGCTACGATGCGTAAGATTTTACAAGAAGGATTGTTGTGGCCCACCATGCATGCAGATGCCCAAGATTATTGTCGCAACTATGATATCTGCAAAATAACTGGAAAAACGTCACGACGAGATGAATTCCATTTGTACCTCAGGTAACATTGAAGGCATTTGATAAATGGGTTGTTGAATTTGTGGGCCCTATTAATTCGACAGGGAAGCACACAGTTGCACGATATATTATTATTGCAAGTGATGACTGGGATCAGAAAATTTCTGTAGTATTATGGGCATATCACATGACTTGTAAGAAATTAACAAGCTACACTCCATTTCAGATGGTGTATGGGCAGGAGGCTATGATGCCAATGGAGTATATTGTTCCAAGCCTAAGAATTGTTGCAATCATAGAAATGATAGATGTCGATGCTATCGAGGAGATATTGTTACAACTTGTGCAGCTTGAAGAAGAACGTTTCGTCACATGGTATCATCAAAACGTTGAGAAAGAAAGACATAAGGAATGGCATGATCGACACATTAAGAACAATCAATTTCAGGTCGGTAGACTTGTTCTTATGTATGCCAATAAAATTTTCAAGCATCCAGGAAATTTAAAAACGCATTGGTTAGGACCGTATATCATCGAGGAAAACACTAATAGAGGCGTAGTGAAATTGAAAGAGCAATATGGAACACTAGTTAGAGGACTGATAAATGGAAGTCGGCTAAAGCTGTATCATGATAGCCGTGACTTGGTCCCATAAAAAAATGATGATATTTTTACTCGCATACTGCTAGTCTACCACAGAAAGAAAAAGAGATCGAAGAACAAGAGAAGAATAGGAACACATAAAAACATTGAGCCTTTTATGTAGCTGTTGGTCGCACACTGCTAGTCTTCCATAGTAAGAAGAGAAATATCGTAGACTCAGTGTTTGGTGTAGATCATAAATTCAGGGCGAATACACTTACTCTATCACAAGAAAAGGAAATTTGTTGAAGGAGAAATACATGTTGCAGGGAGTGCGACACTGTCGCAAGGAATATTGGAATCACAGAAATGACAGCTAGATGTCATTATTTTGAAAATACCGAGATATTTTGGCAGCATGATTTTTGGTCACATCCATCTTTATGGAAATAAATACCACTTGATGTGACAACTAAATGGCAGCACACATAGAGGTTTCCTTAATTATTTGGATGATCAACCCATGTGACTAAAAGGATGCATACCTTTTTATTGATTTACCACGCGTGTGAATGACATCTGTAGAGAACGGTTACATGATAACAACCTTCATGCCCAAGTTTCATTTTTATCCTATATGCATTTGAGAATAGCGATTGTTGTCTGCAGCTACAAGAGCCGAAGAGAAGTGCTTGGAATATGGTCATTTCGATTTCTAGTGCAAGTACAGCTGTTGAATCCGAGATTGCGACTGCTTCACCTACATTAGTCTTGGAAGATACTGTTGGATATATCCCACCTCAAGCAAAGGTTCCACGAGTCATTGAGCAGGATGGTCCATTTGTTGAGCAAGTTCCAATTAGGCCTTTAGGAAAATTGCATGTAGACAGTCCAAGTATGTTTGGAACTACATGGGGGAAGCACACAGGAAACAGAAAGAGGAAAGCAAAAGAAATGACACCACCAACACCACTCCTTCAGGAGGAATAAGACTCAAAAACTATAAATTTTTTGCCACCATACATCACACCAACACACTCTGATTTATCAAAGGTTTAAATCCCAAATAATTTAGGGGCTTCGCTGGTAGAACAATCAGTGCTGAAAGGATTTAAGGTGTAAAAGGATATTCTTCCAAACTTGCAAAAGTTATCATTTGTTGACCATGACACAAAGAAACAAAAATATTTAGATAGGGAAAACTACATGATGACTGTGCAGGATACACCAGATGGTCCAAAGCATTTGGTTCCAATGGAATGGGAAATAGGGCTTGACCAGTCAGGAATATTATCATTGTGGTATATGCCACCCTTTAGCCAAATCTCTAAAATAAATACATGTATCATATAGTTATTAGTATATTTTCATGGTGGCTACCTATGGATCGACAAAGCAATATTTTTGGATGTCAAACTCATTGCAGTAATTATGGGCCTACCATTAGCAGGTATAGATACAACGGCCTTTTTAAGGAAAGACCATGAAACTATGATAGAGACAAGGATGAAAGAAAGATATGACGTGACTAGATATACCAGAGGGTTCGTAATATCCTCAATTAATGAACATACCATTCACTTCATTGCGAAGGTACTAGATTCTAAAATATTGCACAAGATGCGACCGACCCAGTGTACTGCAAGTGCAGTTGAGCTAGATGAACTCTATGCAGAGGGAGCTCATATCAACTAGTCACAGTTCCTACTGAATGAATTTCGACTAGATGCAATGAGTCACAGGAAGACGATAAGCCATTCCACTATTTCTACTTGTTGATTTTGATTTCATTTATCACATGGTATGACCCACCAAACTACCAAGGGGTAGATCTTCCAGTACAATGTAGAGGAGCTCGATACCAAAACCTTTTGTTTGACAGGGATACGAAGGGCAGGCAACGAGATAATAATGTCTATTTTTTCATGCATGGAGAGGCACTAAGTCATAAGATAAAGGAACAACATAGGAATATGGATGGCACCATTCAACGGTTTTGTCAAATTATCAAGTTCAATATTGACCCACATCATGTTAAGTTACAACCATGACAAGACCCGCATCATCAATGGTTGGCAACGCAATTTTTATTGGTTGAAGAAGAAGTTGAGGCCATTATCGAAGAATGGCCGAAAGAATGGTGAGTTCCTATTCCAGAGGACCAATTAGATGCAGAAGAATCCATGGGACAGGAAAATCCACCATCGTAGAATTATGGAGATGAGGAAAAAAACCCGCATGCAAATGCACAAGATCTCAACCCAACTTAGAGCGGTTCAAGTTCAACTCTGAGAGAACTAGTGATAGGAGAGAAAAGCAAAGAGGCTGACACAGAGCAGGAAGAGTCAAGATGAAAGAGGAGAAAGGCTAACAGAACCACAAAAACTATTAACCTTGAGGGAGACGATTTGACCCTTGTGACTGAAGCACTAATAGAAGTTGCACATGAAATTTTCAAGAAAATAAATGAGGGACAGATGGATCTCATGGGTACTATTACTGGTCTACTAAAAGTGCTATGCAAATTTGTTGAAGAAGTTAGAATGGTAGTATATTATATGCCCCAAATAATTGAGTCATGGGATATAGCTAACACTTCATAAGAGAGAAAAATTGAAACACCAATGCCAGTTCCACCAATCATGACGCAAGTGTAAGGAGAAGTACTTGATCTAGGAACCCCGAAATTCAATGATGTAGCCAAAAGTATAGGCCAGATAACAATATACTTCTCATAGATGTGAATGTATGAAGTATATGTAATGCAGAATGTTGCAGTTGCAGAGATGAAAGTACAAGAAGGTTCCTTGATAAACCAGGTGAAAGTAGTGAATAAAAGTGTCAATAAGATGAAGTAGGCAGTGAATGTAGAACAAAAAACAAAAACATGGGAGGAAAACAAACATAGGATTGACAAGGTTGTAGACCTTGCATGCACAATTTTTTTTTTGAAGGGATAACGGATGAAATATTTCCAGAATCCAAGGTCACTCGACTTGGAAAGATAATAGAAGACCTTCGCAAAAAGGTCATAAATCTAGAAGCACGGCTAAAACCAAGTACACCTGCACATGTGATAGAAGAAAGAATGAAAGTAGTGATAGATGCTATGAATAGAATCTAAAAAGAAAATTCATCATGTGCCAAAGCTATCAACCAAGTTTCTCAGACTTGGGAAGCCTTAATCGATGACGTCGAACTAGAGAAAATCGTAGAGGAGTTTTGCACAACTGAGACAAAAGTAACCTGGCTGAAGAATGAGAGGAAAAATTTACCCTTAGCAGAGAAGATGGATAAGAAATCAGAAATAAAGAAGCTACAAAAACAAGTGACAGTGTTGTGCAAGCAACAACAACAAAGGGGATATAAATTCATAGAGTTACAGGTTGAAGCGGAAAGGATTAAATGAATTATCCAACCTATACAACAAAGGGTATAGTGAGTACTGGAAGTAGCAGGGATCGTACGTCGAAACACCTCAGTTCCTACCTTGTGGAAAACTTGTAGAAAGCATAAGAAGATTTCCAATGAGAGATAGATGAGATCCTAAAAATCTTCCAATATTTTCAAGGTAAACTCGTCCCAAATGCATAAGTAGAAGAATAGCCTTGTATGGCTCGGGATGAGCCAGAGGTGAGTGTTGGGGGGTTGTTGGCCCTAGGGAAAGTTAGCCAAAATTTAGTTGGAATTATTCTCAAGTATGAAAGGAGTTCAATCGCAGGAGGGAAAAAGGAAGCGACGACATAAGTAGAAGAAGAAGGAAGCAATGATAGAAGTAGAAGAATAAGGAAGAAGTAGTTGTGACAGAATTCGTCATAGAAGAAAGAGTAGACTAAATATGAGTTCACAACAGAAGAAGAGTTCATCATGACAGAAGAAGAGTGTGACAAAAGAAGATTTTGCAATGGGAGAGAAACTGTGACAGAAGGAAAATATGCAACACGACGAGTTGCGACAGAGGAAACCATGTCAAAAGGAATGATGTAGTGCAAGAACTGAAAAGCAACAATTTGGAAAGATCATGGGTATGAGGTCATCTAGAGTCAACGAAAGTCACACATATGAAAGAATATTTGTAATTCAGGTCATTAGTGCATACTGACATGTGTTGCTAGAATAGGAATGATAGCCTGTCATCTAACTGTATGAAGTCAGTTGAGAGCGATAGGTAAGATTCTATAAGAAGGAAGAACCCAGGCTATGTGAGGGTTTCTACTTTAGGATCGATTGCACTTTGCTAGATTCATGAAGTTCATATTGCCTGGGTTGCTTAGCGATATGTTGTTGTTTTTTAGCTAGTATGTCAGTAACTAGTCAGTAGTTGTTTTGGACAAGAGTCAAAGAAATTTGTAGTTGAGTGCACAGAAGTGTAGAGATATTAAGTTGATCCAGGTTGTGTGTAGATCAATAGTAGAGTAGAAGAGTTGCAGAGTTGCAGAGTTATAGAATAAGTTGAGTCGATCCAAGCTATGTGCGTATCAAAAGTAGAGTCAAGCAGAGAAGGACCAACGATAGAAGACTAGAGAGCGTGAGAGGATGGAAAAGTCTATATAGATAAAAGAAGAAGATTTAGAACAAAGTTTGCAGTTTAGTGCGCAGAGAAAAAGGTGCCATATATTCTCATTCCAGATGAAGAGTGCCTTTGTGGTTTTTCTTGTATGAGTTTCCATGTTAGATAGTGTGTCAAATGTGTAAATGATGAATGTATTTGAGCCGCATATATGTTTGTTGTGAATAAGTGTTATGTATTTGCTTACGAATTAGTTATATGTATCTATCGCAATGTTATAGTCGAAATTGTCTATACTCCATTATATTTATTATTATAATCTATGTTGATGGTTGAATAGAGTCACATCTTAGTTGTGCATAATCAGTATAAGGATTACACCCACCATATTTGGTCGAGCGCCTTGGTAGAACACCAAGAAAAGAGAAATCCCCCACCCAACTGCAGAAACTTGGTTCTGGCAATTACCCATAAGGGAGATATATCGAGTGAGACTGCATCTGTGTTGCAAGTGCTTCCAAATGATCCTTTCTCTTTCGGGAAAATATCTTGGTATTTTTTGCACGCAAAGGGGATGGACTAAACCTAGGTCGAACGACCAACATAAACCCTTGAAGAAGAATCCTTGTCACAAGTGTATATAACTCCAAAGAGGTCCCATTATGGTGTAGCAGTTACACATGGACCTCACAGGAAGACACTTTAAGTTGTACATAGGTGGTGCAAATCCCCTAGAGAATCCCCTAATGAGCATGATGATGTGGAGTATAAACCAGTCCCAAAGGTGTTCCAGAGAAATGTGAAGAATGTTGTAAAGAAATGATGTTGGGTACACATGACCATAATGATGGGTCACATGACCATGATGGTGGGTCACCTAACCATGATGATGAGAAGTGTAAGGAAGTCCCTAAAATTTCTTTGAATCAATGTCAGAAAGAAATGTGAAGAAATCCCTAAAATAGTGGTGTTGGGTCCACATGACCATGTGTTTGAGGTCACATAACCCATGGTGGAGAAGGTCCTAAAGAGTCCCAAAATTTGGTCTGAAGCAAGTTGGTGTGAATATTGAAGTATCCTGAAAATAATGATGTTTGGTCCACATGACACTGAAAGTTGTGGTACTTTGTCCCATTAGACCACATGAAGTGACAAGGATCCCCGCAAGAAATAATGATGTGTCCTCCAAGTATGATGATGTGGAAAATACAAAAGGCCCATTTGATAATATATGGAGTGATATTGAATTTTTGGTGAAGTGTCATGATGGATCCTTGAAGTGGAGTACTAACCCTTGAGACCCCCCTAAAAAATGGAAATCATTTTTTTTAACGAAGAGTAAAATGTTTTTATAAAAATGAGTTGGAGCCCCTTGATGAGTATAAATAAGAGAGGGAACTTTTCATTTGTAATTATGAAAATTGAAGATCTTGTATACAAGAGTAGAGGACCTAGTTTCAAGGGAAGATGAAGTGAAGAAGGCCGAGATTGTAGTGGAAGATGAAATCTTGTGATGATTTGTATTTGGGTTTTTTGTTGTGAAATATGTTTTAGGTCATTGTGGATTTTTCACTATAAAATTTGTTCTAGGATGATTCCAATAGCGTACTTCGAATGAGATAAATTAAATATATTTATGAGCATGTGGTAGAAGTTTCAGATTTTGATTCACTATAGTTTCAGAGATATGACCTCAGAAAGTTAGGGATTCTAAATAATATTCAAACAGGTCGGTTTGGAATTTTCTTTGTATTATTTTATCCAGAAATTTTTTGAATGTTCCCCTTGGAGGGGGAGTATTAGAAATCTTGAGGATCATATGATTCAAGTCTCAGATCCTGTTTCTCTATATTTTTGGAGATATGATGTCAGTAAGCCAGGTCTTCTAAAATCATCTTTAAACATGTTAGATTGACATTTTTGTTATAAGTTTTGATTAAGGATGTTTCAAAGAGTTCCCCTTGGAGGAAATGCGGTAAATATCTTGAAGAATATGTGGTAGAAGTTTAATATCCTGATTCATTATAGATTCATAGTTATACTTGTTGGAATTCACGATTTGTGACAATGATGGTGATAGTGAAAATCCAAGAGAATAAGGTTGAATAAATCTTGTGTCACTTTTGTATACGATATCAGAATCACAAAATTATTGGCTCATTTGAAATCTTGTTGTAAGGGATATGCAATGACAAGATATTTTTTCGGTTCATCTTGTTGTCTAAAAAAAGGTATTAGTTTTGTACATGCTCTAATGCTTCTTTCTTGGCATACTTGATGATGATCTTGGCATAGATCATTGTAATGTTTGAATATATTATGGTGATGATCTTAGCATAGATCATTGTAATGTTTTCATATATTATGGTGATGATATTGGCATAGATTGTTGTAATGTTTGCATATATTATGGTGATGATCTTGGCATAGATCATGGTGATTTTGATGATGATATTGGCATAGATCATGGTGATTTTGATGATGATCTTGGCGTAGAACTTGGTGATTATCTTGGGATATTGTTGCCATATATCTTGGTGATTTGTTGGCATATATATTGATGTTTATCTTGACATATTCTATGTGTTTATCTTGGAATATTCTATGATGATCTTAGCATGGATATTGGTGATTGTCTTGACATATTCCATGCTTTGGTAGACATCGTTTTGGTCTTCCATAGATGTTTTGTTGTATATTTGAATATTATATTGGAAGAAGTTGCTTGTAGATTTGGAGGACAGTTTTGAGGCATGTACAAGTTGATATTGTAGAGATAGGGACAGAGACAGTGATTGTGGAATTGTGACAGAGACACTAATATAGGTACATGTTGACAATGATAGTGATAGTGATAAATGTACAGGTTGACAATGATAGTGATAGTGATGCATGTACATGTTGACAGTGATAGTGATACATGTATAGGTTGATAGTGAAAGTGTCTCAAAGATTGTTGTAGAGATAATGACTGTGGAATTGTGACAGAGACAATAATACATATACAACTTGACCATGATATTGATACATGTACATGTTGACAGTGACAGTGACTGAGAGACACTGGTAGAGACAAATGAATTATTGTATTCATATCAGGGTGGCAATACGGGGCAAGGACAAGGAGTTGTAGCTCCCTTCCAATTGGTGTTGGTAAATCTAGTGAGTTGGATCTCACTGAGGATTGGAATCCTCTCTACAGGTTGGAGCCTGTGGATCAAGATATTAGAGCTGGTAAATTAGGGTGTCGCAGCCTCCATTTAGTTGGTTTTATAAAATCAGGTTGTTGGAGCTTCCTTCTAGTTGGTGCTGGTAAAAAAACCGAATGTAGTCTTTTAACAATATAAGAAAAGCATTATGTGGTTTTCTCCCATTTGGGTTTCCACATAAAATATCTTGTGCGCTATGTATGGTTTGTGTGATAATGAATAACATTGTGAATGGTTAATGTTTCCATGGTATAATTAAGTTTGAAATGGTAAAAAGTGATAAATACGGATTCACCCCCTCCCCCACTCAGTATTTCCAAAAGCCCCACTATAACTATTGATTGATCCAATAGAAGGAAACATTATGGTCAATTTCAAATGAAACATAGTTCATTTGTATTTTGACATTTAAAAAAAGGATCATATGTAGTTCTTCATGTGTGTCTTTTCTATATTGCCTATTGGATCCTTGACTGCAATGGGAGGTATTAAACTATCAACTTTCAATAGTTGATCTTTACGATAATGGCACATCGAGGGTTCATTGTCAAACCTTTAAATTTTGAATATCCACATACTATTGGGGTGTCATAAAAGAGATTCACTTCATGGTGAAGTACCATTCGATCAGGATGGCTCCTAAAAGAATGTCATGTTATAGTTGACAAGGTTAAGAGGCTCTCCATTTTCATCTACTATCCGGTTGCCATATATATCTATGAATAAGATCCTGCAACATTTCTGTACCGATGTAATATCATGTGCATACAAACTTCATTCTAAATCGGGATCCAACAAATATCAATGTTGAATTATTCAACTGCATATGCAAAAGTAGCGTATATTCAATTAGATAATCAAAATATAAATAAAATATGGACTTACTACAAAGGGAAAGGGAGAACTTAGTGAACTTGGAATGATATGGAATCAAGAGTTTGAATAATCAACCCTTTGATGTTATCACTTTTTTCCTTTGCATTTGAATTAAAAACATGAATAATATGTGTTTGCATTCTTCAAAGAAAATATGGGAAGCCTATAACATTCTAAAGTAAAAAAACCTTTGAAGGATTTTTTTTAAGTTGCCAATGTGCCTATTTTATGTAGGTGCACTGGTGTGGTTGTGTATACTAGATGCATTGATATAGTACACTGGAAAAAATACCTACATTAAATCATTTGCAAAGTTCTATTTGTATAACAGTTACACTTCTATTTTTGCATAAAATTGTTACTTTGGTGCATTTACATTAATATAGTGCATCGGTGCTCTTAAAACTACTATAAACATTGTGTGATAAAAAAACATATATTTTTTTAAACAGACGTTGGATTTTTCATCATTGCATCGAAAAATGAAATGAAAAAAAGAGCGGGATTTTCATTTTGTATAAGTGAGTTAAAGAAAATCCTACTCCATTGGTGTGACAAAATTTAAAGTGAAGACATTTCCAAGATACATTTACAAAATAAGAGATTGGAGTGAACATGTTTTTTTAAGAACACAATTTGTAAGGGGTCACTAGGGGTTGCGTACAGACCTATAAAGGAGAAATTTCTGGCATATGACTTCATTATATTAATCTTAACAATTTTTTTGTATATTGATTTACAAAATCCCATATAATTTGTATTTATTATAGATTTTTAAATCCTTACAACAAAATAGAAGGGATTCAGACACATCTTCAATGTTGCAATTTCTATCTTTGTTATTTTTTCCCTTTTGTTTTTTGTTATTGTGAACACTAGTAGTAGGGGTTTAGTTTATTTACCCTTTCATGAGGATATTTTTTGGGGGGGATTTGGGTATTTCTTGGCCTCAATGATTATTTTGATTCAAATAATATTATAATGGATCGATAACCCTAATTTCTATGAATTCCAACCCTTATCCCTCTTATTTTTTTAAATAAAAAACAAAATCATGTTGTGTGCATTATAAATTATATAAGCACTAGTGTGTATTATTGTATAAAGCACACCGCTTGACCTAAAAACAGTATGGGTTGATATTTTTTAATTAATTCATAAACAATATTTAACTTATATATATCACTATGCAGATCTATTATCAAAGGAAGATGGTTGATAGAATATCAAGGAAAAACTTATTGCATAAGTGTGAAGGGGTCACTTCTTAATAAGAGAATATGGCAAGCTATTTGAATTTCAAATATAATAGTAATATATTTGAATTATTTATATATATAAATAGTCAATATTTGTTATCATGTGTCACAGAGAGAAAAAAATGGAAAAACTCAATAACAGTGTCTGCATTCTACATGGAAAAGAGTGTGAATGCTCTATGGAAATGTTACAAACAATGGAATTAGGTGGATCAAAAGGTGATCAATGTGATTTTTTTTTCACCTGGATGAGGTATTATGGAGGCAATGTGACTTTCCTATACCATTAGCAATTACCATTCATTCCAATGACATGGTGACTGATAGTTTCACACACTAGGGCAAACATACATGTGGGAATCGACATATGTCCCATGATGGAGTTCATCAAACACCTGCATGGAAATTGAAGAGCAAGTAGTTGGTATTTATTGTGACTATTTTGAAGGTTCTATATCTTGCTTAGGAGAATACAAACCCACACTTAGAAATGATATTGCTACTTGTATGCACTATGAAGATGATTAATACCATTATAATAATGACTCAAGGGTTCATCAATCGCTATTTTTCCGCATGATTAATCACCCTAGACATATAATGGCTTGATCCACATCCTCTATATTGCATAATAGATTAGAATACCTCATGGAGGATAATTAAAGGGAACCATGAAACCATTGAATGAAAACTATGGAGTATAGGGTGCACATCTTGATATATGAATCCTAATGGCTCAAGCAGGAATAGGAAGATTTGTTGGGGAGGGATCGTCACTTGACTGAAGAGGAAAACCCAAGAGTTGACACACATGAGGCACATTTGGTGTTCAAAGGCCACCCCCTAGTTTGTGGAAATATCAAAAGTTGAGAGGGTGACTAACCAAGTTCTGAAAGAAACAAAATGAAGCTCAAAGGATTGTAAGAGGTTTTAAGGGTGGGAACAAAGATACCACTATCAAACAACTAGGTGAATTGAAAGGAAAAGTTAGGGAGAAAAAGGGATCCTCCAAAAACAATGAAACTGATGAATAGTTGGAACACAATATTGTTAGATTTTCATAAGATTATAGCAATATATCTTAATTTTATTTATCAATAGGATCACTAGAAGATAGAGAAAGCACAGAACAATAACACGAGTATTTTTTATCTTGGGAAACCCAAATGGGAGAAAACCCAACAACCTTCGTCTAGAGATGATAATTCTGAGATCATAGTACAATGAAGAAGAAAATGAGAATATGGAAAATATTTCCAAAGATAGAAACCTTGAAAACAATCTTCTTCTTCAGTATGTGTGAACTTATCTCTCCTAAAAAAAACTACGAACTTAACTGTGTTGTTGTGCTGTTGCTGTGTGGAATAATGAGGAGGGGTCGACCTCTCTTAAGGGAGCAATAGAATTTATGTTTTATAATTTACTTTATCTTTTCTATTGCTTTCTTTTCTCCCCAAGGTCTACATTGTTCTTCTACGGTTTGAATGATTGATTACAATAAGCTCATCTTTTGTAGGAGGTACAATACAAGAACAATAAGAATAGATTCTGAAGTTGAAAATACTCCAACACTCCCTCTCAACACGGAAGGTATTATTCAATATTCATCAGTATCATGATCATATGGGTTTCATCTATACATCTATACTTTATCTATCATCTTTAAACATACTGAAGGTTGTCTTTATGAATTTGTTTTATCTGGATGTCTGAGAGAAAATATTTTGCTACCTATATGTCTCTACTGTCAATGGAATACTTCCATTCCTAGCTAGAGATCCTGTATGATAAAATGTGTATGACCATATACTACATGTTTGTCTCATTTGTCGATGGGTTACTCCCATACCTGGCTGAGAACATGAACGAGTAAATGTGCACGACCATCTATTACCTGTTCATCTCATCTGTCGATGGGGTACTCCCATACCTGGTTGAGAACCTGAACAAGTAGAGGTACCTGTGCAATCACATGGCCATCTGCTACCTGCCCAAATCATCTGCCAATCGAATTTATCCCACACTTGTTTGAGCACCTAGACGATCATAAGCACCTGTGTGAACCCGACCATCTTCTACATGTATGTCTCATCTACCGATGGGATTTGTATCATACCTAACTGAGAACCTGGATGAGCATAGGTACCTGGGAAAAAACATAGTAAATGTCTCTCAGTCATCTCTCCCTCTCAAGGAGGGATGCATTCTCTTCTACTCCAAATCTTCCGTGAAAGTATTCCAACTTCACCCTGGGAAGAGGCTTGGTGAGAACATCAGTAGTCTAGTCATCTGTTGAAATATACTATATCTCGATTGCACCTTTTTGCACCATATCACGTATGAAGTGATACCAAATCTCTATGTGCTTTGAATTTTCATGAAATACAGGATTCGCTTACATCTGCACATAACTCTGGTTATCACAGTGAATCATGATTGGCTCTGGAATCTAGCCAAACAATCCTGCAAAAATTTTACGAATCCAAATTGTTTCTCGCGCTGTTGAACTTGTAGCCATACACTTGGCCTCTATAGTACTGAGATCTATTGACTTCTCCTTCCTATTGTAATAGGAAATTACTGCATAACTCAAACTGAAACATCATCTTGAAGTGATTTTCCTATCTGTAGTGCATCTAGACCAATATGAGTATGTAAACCCTTTCACTCTCAAGTCACAATCTGAATTCTATTGTAGATCATATTCCACTGTGCGACATAAGTATCTAAGAATATTTTTTGCATCAATCTAGTGAATCTACCTCAGTTCGCACATGAACTAACTGAGGGCATTCATAGAAAAACAAATATTTGGTCAGGTGTTCATAGATACATTAAGGACCCAATCAAATAGCGATACATAGTGGGATCGATCAAATTTGAATCTGAAGCAGAATCTCTCAGCTTCTTCAAATTTGCATCCATCAAAGTAGCTATGTACTTGCAATCCAACATTCTGAATCTCTTCAGTATATCCATGGTGTATTTTCCTTGACTTGGGAAAATATTCATCTGCCTTTATCATACTTATAATCCCAAGAAGTAATGCATCAACAATATTATTGAGAAAGGTTGTCTTGACATCCATATGATACAGGTTCCATCCCATAGTTGAAAAAACAATAATAGATATGATGGAAGTATATCAATTCATAGGAGCAAATGTCTCATCATAATAGACTCCCTGTTTCTGAGAGAACCCTCACGCTTACGAACCTAGCCTTGTATTTTTTTCAATACTACCATCTGCTTCATGTGGAGTTTCATACTCCTCTGCATTGTGCAAAATCTGTCGTGCCCATTTGGGTCTTTTCTGGCTTACTTCCATATCTATGGGAGCATCATATGGATCAACTGGATCAATGGGACTAAATGGTTTATTCATTTATTTGGACTCTCTCCTAATGTTTGGAGGGGGGTGATGATCTCATCTATTCATTGTCATTGATCTCCATATATGATCCTCTTCCTTTTTAGATATACATTTACTCTTCAAAGGTTGCATCCTTCCTCACTTCGATTTGAATTGATCCTGAGATGTATATTATGTAATCCTTTGAAGAATTTCGATATCCCACGAATGTTTCCTTCCTGCTTGAAGGTTCTAACTTGGGCACGTGGATGTAGACTGGAAATTAATTATCCATCCTGGTAATGACCAGGCTCATTCAAATCATGACAACAGTGTTGCCATGTATCTATCATATATAGTAAACTAGAATCCTTATATTTGAGGGATAACTCCCTTTGTCTCTCAAAATTTGTTTGAGTAAATCTTGTTGAAGCAGTAGATAGACCGACATTCGTATAATATTTCTTCTTTTGATCACCAAATATCTACATGAGATTATTCTAGGTCTGAGAGTCATAATACATGCTTCTAGAGGCTTTCTTCTTACGTTCCATCCATATATCGATGGGATCACTTGTCCTTATAGATCATCGAATTCCCTACAAGTCAAATCCTGTCATATGGTTAGCAATATTTCATAACCAATGTATTAACAAAATAATGTAGGAAACCTTTTAATAAACTCTTTGACATAACACAAATAAGGCCATTATTCGGATGCTTATGGTCTCCATTATAGCATACCATTAAGAGTGTGTACTACTTCAGTATGTTATAAAGGGCACGTCATCCTTGATGGGTTGTGCAACATGACAGGCTATTTAACTACCTGAATTTATAAATGTAGATATGTGTAAAACAAATTTAAAAAACAACCAGATCTAATCTACTAGAGCATATAATATCAAATACTTATCTTTTGTAGTTTTGTGGGTGGGATCCCATTGTCAGAGTCCAATGATCTTCATATGCTTGCTTGACGATTATCAAAGTCTAGATCTTCATAGCATTTAGAAGAAGAACTACGAACGATCATCCTTCCTTGGCTCCTTGTGAGGAGGGTTTTTTTCTACATCAGCATTTGAAGCTTCATCCTTCATTTTGATTGAAATTCGACAACTATTAGCATAATGACCATAATTATTGCACCTAGAGCACTATATTTGAGATAAGTCCTTCTTCTCTTGTTTCTTCTTATTTGGGGGAGGACCGGATATCTTATCTTGATGCTTGTGATTGAAGGACTTCCTTCCCCTTCCCTTTCCTTTCTTGGCATGGGATATGAACACTTGATTCTCCTCACGTTGAGCGCCATGAAGTATTTGGTGTGATGTGATTCTTGTTTCTTCCTGAGTGCATTCTTCCCTTAGCTTATCAATTTTGGTCAACGTGGTCCGACCACTTATAGTTTGGATGAAAGACTCCCAAGATGGTGGGAGACCATTTAAGGTGGTAATAACAAGATCCTTTTCTTCAATATTGTCTCCTCTGGACTTTAGCTTGTCTCAGAATTCGATGATCCTTATGAAATATGAGGCAATATTCTCGGACTTCGTCATCTTCATTTTCAACAGTTTATTCCTCAATGTGAGAGTCACATTTATATTACTGTGTTCAAATATTTTCTTTAAGGTTTTGAACATCTTCCTTGTTGTCGTATTTTCTAAGATTTGAGGAACCAAGTGGTCTCTAAATGAATCCACCAAAATCCTTCTTGCTTTGGAATCATTCTTCCTCTAATGGTTTGTCTTCTTCGGCTTCTGATTCTAGGACCTTTTCATTTACACACTATAATAGGTGATTTTATTCTAGTATAATAAGAACCCTAGACTTCCAAGGGATGAAGTTGGAAGCTCCTTTCAGACGATCTTCCACCTTCATACTAATCATCTTGATCATAGATCTGGATCTGAAACCTTATCAGAGTCTAGGTCAAAACTGAAGGTTGAAGTTTTGGAAAATTGACTCCAGAGATAAAAGCGCCCTAGAGAGGTGAGTTGAGAAGTGGTAGAGTCAAGCCAAAATTGTGGAGGGAGTAGGTAAAAAACAGAGACCCTAATTTTTGTTGCAACTGCAGAATTAGGTCAAAATTGAAAATTATCAGAAATGAATTATTTCTTCACCAAACGATGCGCCCTCCTTAGAGCAAAATTCCCAAGGTTATTTTTTTCCAAAAGGTTGAGTGAAGACCTTGAAATATGAAACCCTGGTTCCGATAGAGTTTTGGCAATGGCTTCTTCTAGCATTGCTCTGATACCATGTTAGATTTTTATAAGATTATAGAAATATATATTAATTGTATTTATCAATTGGATCACTAGAAGATAGACAAAGCATAGAACAATAACACGAGTATTTTTATCCTCCGAAACCCAAATGGGATAAAACCCAACAACCTTTTTCTAGAAATGATAATTCCGAGATCATAGTACAATGAATAAGAAAGATAGAATATGGAAAAGCTGTCCAAAGATAGAAACATTGAAAACAGTCTTCTTCTATAATATATGCGAACTTCTCTCTCTCCCAGAAAACTACGAACTTCACTCTGTTGTTGTGCTGCTACTGTGTGGAATAATGAGGGGCACCTCCTATTTATACATATTTTCCGTTAATAATTTAACTGGGTTCAACTTCTCTTGGGGGAGCAATATAATTTGTATTTTATAATTTATTTTATCTTTTCTATTGCTCGCTTTTCTCCCCGAGGTATACATTGTTCTTCTAGGGTTTTTATGATTGATTACAATAAGTTCATCTCCCATATGAGGTACAATACAAGAACAATAAGAATAGCTTCTGAAGTTGCACAAACTCCAACAATTATCATAGATTTAAGTTGATCTAGAAGTAGGAACACACGGTACTCCTTAGATTCAAATCTATATTGGCACATAAAGGAGCTAATTGCATGCTAGAGAAACAACCCATTTATGCAAGCAATCCAAGAGGAGTTCCATTAGTGGAATGATAAGTATTATTTTAGGTTTCAGGCCCTCTATGGCTTAGAAAATGCTACATAGGAGGAAGCAAAGGAAGATGGATAATATAAACCAAATTGGGTATATTCCTAACACCATATCTCTTTGGATTGGATATAGACTAGCTAGTATTGGATCGTGTTCAATCTTCCTTCTGCCCCTATAAATTTTATGTTTTCTACAGATATTTTAGAGGCCATAGGCTAAGTTTATTTTAAATTGGTTATTTTTGGTATATGATAGTTGGTAAAGGCCATAGGTTGGGACATAACAAACTTTGTTTTTTTTTCTTTCATTTTTGTTTCAAAGGCTAGAGGCCTAAGAGTATAAAAGTAATCCTAAATTTTATTTTTGAAACTCAAGTTTTGAGCTTAATAGGACATAATAGAGATTCCAAGTTGAGCATCTCACTTATAAATCTCTACCATGTGTGTAATCAATTTTTTTCCACTTGTGATATAAAGAAGTGTTTCCCTTACTTACAAAAAATAAACATGAAATGTTTCTTTACTTTTTTACTCATAATGTTTTTCTTAACAATATTAGCTGACAAGTTTCAAACATTCAATTTCTCATATGTTGAATAATGTGCAGGAAACAACAACAAGGGAATAAAAATCCCTCCTAAGATTAAAAAAAAATGCATGATGTACATAATGATGAATTACTCCTCGATTTATTTGGAGTGGTCCAAGGGATTAGTTGAAAAAAATATACATGTTCTTTTCACTTATAGTGCAAAAATCAATCCAATGAATAATCATGGTGTATTTAAACTACAACTAGTGTTTTTGGAGCAATGGGCAATGAGACTTTTGAGACTTACAATAGAAAAAAAATACTATAACACAAAATAATAATTTAAAAACTATTATCTCTAAATATGTTTTTCTATAATATGTATATACCAGTCCAAAAAATTACCAATTTAATATTTATGCTTTATTTACTTCATAGAAATATTAATTGATTTTTATTGTGCTTTTCATTTTTTTTGGAAGATTAAGAAAATTAAGGATGAATAAAATGATAATTGAAACATGTGAGTAAGAGGTCTAAGAAAGTGTACAAGGAGATACTCAAAGAAATAACGATAATTGAATAGCGAGAGGATTTATCCCAACAACAACATGCATCAAACATATGTAATTATTGGTTTTTAGTTATGTGTAACCAAAGAGTTTTATCACATGAAATAGTAACTTTTAATTGTTCTATTGTTGTAAAAATAAAACAAAATGGAACCCATTCAGCACATAGGATGGGATGATAAGGTAGAAAACTGTTGATCGTAAATTCTGTGAGTACTTTCCATATCCTTACTTCACATTTCATAGTTGTCGTCGTGTTTATAATTTAATTAGTTTACAACCATCCATGGACGTTTTCTACTAAGTGCCAACACACAAAGAAGAGCCATATGAACATTTGATTGACATAAGGATATGTATGGGTTGTGAGTATATGTTGGAGTATCAATGTGAGGTGATTCCACCATAAAACATGTTGAGAAGTGACATGAAGCACAAAATTGAAATAAATTGTATTATTTATTAATCATTATTGATATACTCATTAGTACACTTCAATTTTAAGTTTGTATATGGAACATGAAGCAGTGGAACAAAATCAAACTAATCAACAAAACACTATAGATCATAACCCAAGTATAATATTTCCTGTAAGTGATGAAGAAATGAGACATGCAAGCAATTCAAGCAATGTCAACAATTTGAGCCATGAATGATGATCAATATAAATGAATGCTACAAGTTTTATATTTTGGAATGTTTGTCTATAAAAAATAGACATTTTGTTTAATGTGGATGTATTTTCAATGGGTGGCAAGGGTATGGGGTTGGGGTTCTCTTAGGCCCCAATGGAAATATATAAATGATCTACTATTGGGATTAGGAATAATGGCAAACAATCAAGCTGAAGTATATGTCATGTTCTTAGGAATAATTCTCATGGAGAATCATAATATTAAGAAGGTTTTAAATTTTGGTGATTCTTTCTTTGTCATCAATCAAGATAAGAAAAAGAAACCCAAGGAAGGAACATTGTAATTTATAACCTCCAAAATAATATTTGAAAATATTAACACTTAAGATGATGTTAAGGTATTTCATGTTTGATGAATAAAAAATGGTATAGTAGAGCAAATGTAAAATGAAGTTGTATATATAGATGAGGGGGTTCTTGTTGGAGTAGGGTCCCACAGCTACAGAAGAAGCTGCTAGTTTTGGCAGAAAGATATAAGTTTTGGCGGAAAGAAGACAAGGCAGAGCTACGACGCCGTAGCATGTTTCCAGCTGGAGAGCAGAGCCGGAAACCACAACTTTTGGGATAGAAAAGTCAAGAAGACAACGGTACCCGAGCGGCCGAGAGAAGAAAGCTCAACCACTGCATTGAAGGCAGCGGCGGAAGACAGGAGGGCTCAGCGACCCTCATAAAGAAGAAGGAGCAACGAGACTCAAGCATTGAAGGCGAAGGATAGAAAGCAGAGAAGCAGTGCATAGTACCCATGGTCAGTGCCGGGAAGCATGGAATACTGCAGAGAGCTGTGGTGTGACGGGAAGCGGCTACCTCAAGGACAGAGAGGACCGACTGTCACTATTTAGGGTTTGGGTTTACTGTTGGGACAGGCCCACAGTGTTGTAATGGAGAGACCTTCGGGCCGCCTATAAAAGCTTGCATTTTGTATTGTAAAGGGTTAGCTAATTAGTCAGTTAGCCAGTTGGTTGGCTTGTAGGATGAGTCGTTAGTCGGTCAATAGATTATTTTGGGGTAGACTCAGGAGTCAGTCAGACAGACTATGTTGTAACGATCCAGACGCCTAGCTTGTCTGTGAGTCATTTGAGTTTGTATGTAACTATCCACAGAGAGGAAAGAGAGGGAAGGATATATTGAAAGAAAGGCAATATAGAGATAGAAATAGGCCAGAGATCTAGAAGAGATCTCGCGCTGCATATGCAGTGCAACAGACTGTGCTAACTTCCCTCAAGATATATAATAGAAGCACAGTTTGGTGGACGTAACTCCCATCCTGGGGGTGAACCACGTTAAATCTGTGTGTTATGTGTTGCATGAATGTGATTGTATTTGCTTATTGTTACTGGTTACTATGTATATGATGTTAGTTGCAGTAAGTGAATGTATGTATTGTTCAGCTCATGGTAATGCAAGATGATAGAGACAAGTTGAAGTATTTTAGTAAGTTGCTTAAAGACTCCTTTACGTCTGTTTCTGATGACCATTTAGTCATAATATAACTTCCGGGAAGTAGAGTTTCACACATTGACACAGTCAACGCTAAGAGTGCAAAGTCGTAGTGGTAGGATATCACAGAGAGGCGATATCGCACCGGCAGAGGAGCTGCGGTGCACGATACTGCGAGCTGAGGACTTAGCGTTGAGGAAAGGTTGGGTGTCTCGCGGTGCGCAGAGATGCGATAAGGTTGGGAATATTGTGAGTAAGTGGAAGTCGTGCGACTTGCATGGGGAGAAGGATCGCAAGGCTAGGAGTGCTGCGAGTAGAGGGGGATGTGCGATGCGTAGATATAGCTGACCTTGTGACTCACAGGAGTAAGAAAAGAGACGTAGGATGCTCAGAACCTGGTCCAAGACACTTGAGTCTTGGCCAACCCATTAGATTCACTTTGGGTGAGACTTCAGATAGCTTCGCAGTCTGTCGCTGAAAGGGCCAATGAGTTAGGGGTGTTGTTGATTGATTATAGTAAACCCGGGTCTGCCCATGCAATCAACAAATGGTTCTGTTGCCGGTTTAAACGACTGGGAGTCAATGTTCTGTTGGCATCCTACCAGAGAAGAGTTTCACCAGTGGCTGGATTCAGACTTAAGGGAGTTCACCAAGAAAGAGAATAGGAGTCCGAGACTAAGCACAGAGGCCTGGTTAGAAAAGCATATCGCTTCAGACATACACGCTATATTTTTTGCAACCTATGGAAATGAGCTTTTCGACTGGTTTTCCAAGTTGACAGGTGAGAATACATTCAAGAAGAAAAGACACATTTTCTGGACACCGGAGCTGATTCAGACCGTGCAAAACCTCGACAATCCGATTACGAGAGCAGTGGACTTCTCGCTGACAAGTGTGCTAGAAGGATTTGTTACAGAATTTGCAGTTGACCAGAGAAAGAGCTTCAGCGCAGCTGAACGATACTTCTTCAGAGGATATCGTGGTAAGTACCTAAGATCTCTAAACTTGTCCCTTAAGATGTTGTTATATGAAAAAGGAACAATGGATCTAGTCTCAGATGAATAAGTAAAGATAGTAATGTCACAAGAGTTTGAAAGTGATTTTGATGACATTGGACGAACACGTAGTGGAAAGAAGTATAAAGTAGATTTTAGTTCTCTTGTATTTGAAGATAGTTCAAACAGTATTAGACAACAGAGCCCTAGCACCACAGAAGAACCAGAGGGGGGTATCCCTTACCACCCCTACACTCCACAGAAACAGACAGGGACTCAAAATAACCCCGTCGGTACTCCATCTAGTAGCTCATAGTCAGTACCTACTCCCGCTACAACACCTTCACCTACACCGCTGAGTGGTAGTAGCCCAGTCAGTCAGAACCCACCACAGAGAAATAGAATGGGAGACGACATGAAGCTACCTACTTTTAAAGGTACATGAGCAGAGGACCCGGAATAGCATTGGTTCTTATGCGAAGCTATGTGGACCATTAAAACAATCAACGACAATAACCTTAAACGTGTACAGTTGGTCACCACACTCAGAGACAGATCCTTGACGTGGTACATAAAGTATACTACATTACCCAAGACGCTTGCCCAGGTCAAGAACACCATGATTAAAGAATTTAAGAAACCTAAGTCTGAGTCTCAGTGCATTACAAAGCTTAAGGATATTAAGCAGCTACCATCAGAGTCAGTATGGGACTTTGACCAGAAATTCAAAGCTCTTATAGACCAAGTAAGTTTTGAGTTTGCACCACAGCAGCATAAGGAATGGTTTATTGCAGCGCTGCTCCCTCATATCATAATGCCACTAATGTAGCAGAAACTTACTACTCAAGATGAAGCGCTGGAGATGGCAATGAAACTAGAGGCTTCACCTTTAGCAGAAACCAGTACAGGCATGACAACTCTACAGACCCAGTTGGCCAACCTCACATTACAGATACACGAACTTAAAAAAGGGAAAGAGGTTATACAGGACATATGGTGCATAAAGTGTAGAGCACAGGGCCATAGTAAAGATAACTGTCCAGTCTTTGTAGAATATTTAGCGTCAGGGGCTCCTAACCCCTTACCACAAACGCAAGGGCCATGATGTGAAATATGTAAAACACAAGGACATCCACCTCAGCAATGCCCTTTGCTTCAGAAGTATGTACAGACACCTAAAAACCTATTTTGTATCTTCTGTAAGTCCGTCGGGCATGATCAACAAGATTTCCGAGCTTATGATCTCATGTCAAAAAGAACACAGGATGTGTACAGAGTCCAAGCAGACACACAGGGTCCAGCAACAGGACCACAGCCGGATCAGACGTATGGAGGCCGTGGAGGAGGATTCAGAGGATGAGGCCGTGGAGGAGGCTTCGCATGAGGAGAAGGATTTGGCCGAGGAGGAGGTTTTGGCCAAGGTCGCGGACCAGTCACTTGTTATAATTGTGGAATCACAGGACACTATGCTAGGGACTGTCAAAACGCCACTACTACTTGTAACTACTGCAAATATTATGATCATACCATAGAAGAGTGTCCTATCTTGATAGCTAAGATCAGAGACCCTAAGCCCGCAGCACACCAGAACATCCAGCTTATTGCTGGTGAACCTAAGGAACCAGAACCAGCAGTTAACATTGTGACTCAGAGCGGTGCTTCCACCAGTGGCACATCGCAGGAGACCGGAAAGAACACAAGTCAGGGGTGTGTGCGCAGAGCTCCTAGTAAAGTAACAGCACTCAACCTACAGAAGAATAAAGAGACCGTTCATGAAGCCAAGGCTTCCTTTGTTGAACTTACACCATCAGGACCGCAGGTACCGCCATCTAGGAGCGTACCGCAGCAAGTACCTTGTAGCGATAACCCTGAGCAGGCACAGCAGGCTACCACATCGGGAAGATGTGACGAGGATGAATCGACAGGGAGTGTACAAGCCTTCCTGCACAGCTGCTTGAAACTCCTGAGAAATGATAAAGCTGTCGGTGAGCTACAGCGCATGATAGATCAGTATCAGCAACCCTCTCTCTCGGGCAGTGCACACCGCACTGTCCATAACATTACAAGACATACAAGGACAGGAAGAGAGATGAAATTCACAGCGCAGATTGGTGAGTTTGAAATGGATGAGGTTGTCTTAGATCTAGGATCAGAGGTGAATGTTCTAAATAAGCAGACATGGGAATAGATGGGTAGCCCTCAGTTAGCCCTATCACCTATCCACCTGATATTAGCTAATCAGTAGCGAGTATCACCATTGGGTCGACTACCCCAGGTGCCAGTTGATATTGACGGAGTTTGTACTTTTGTGGAATTCGAGGTTATAGAAATCATTGGCTACAGACAACCATATCCAGCACTATTAAGTATTGATTGGGAAATTGGCAGCAAAGCTGTCATTGATCTAAAGAAAAGACAAATGACCTTTGAGGATGCGCAGATCCGGGTCATCGCACCGCTGGATCCTTACCAAGGTCCTAGATATATTGAACCCATCCGAGCAGAGGAAGAGGCACATAACATCGATAGTCTCTACCAGATGACTGCAAACCAGAACGACTGTATAAATCCAACCACAGAAGGGCATATTAGTTGGTGATGCGACAGCTCATGCGCATCGGATTCGGATGTTGGTCTAGAAAACTGGAAAAACAGACTTTACGAAGTCTCATCGCGCAGATGTGCGTTTATAAGTAAGTCACTGTGATGGATTGGCGCTGATATCGCTGAGACTCCACCATATCATGGTCTGACAGATATCCAGGATTTTTTTGAACAGATTGAGCAACAAATTCTTCATGAGCAGAGGATCGCAGCTATGGACCTTACAGTTCGATCCACACCTACAAGATGGTGGTATGCACACAAAGAGAGTATCGCATCATGGGATAATATAAAAAGACTGATGGCAATCAGATTTTCTGATGACAGAGGGTATGTTCAGCACAAGTACACAGGAGAAACTGACCCCAGGATACACATTCAGACATGTGAACAGAACTGGTCAGACATCCCAGAGGACGAATGGGTTCACAGATTCATTCACACATTGGACACCATTCTAAGGAACTGGTATACAGAGACTGAGCTGCGCAAGGGAAGAACCACATGGTCACTTATGACAGACAGCTTCCTACTCACCTTTGTGTTTGAATCAGAATATCCAAGTGTTGCTCAGGCCCTAGACATAATCAAGACAAAGATTTTTTAGGATCGCACCATCTCAGTACCAGTCCAACCTGAGTGGACTATCCAGCTAGAAGAGGCATTGGAATGCTATAATTTTACATCAGAATCAGAGGAGGCGGATGAGGATCCTCGCAATACCAACATTCCCGAATCAGAAGGCACTCGTGATGTGGAGGGACCACAGTTAGAAATTCCAGCAATCACCGAGCCCATCAAGATTAAAAATATCAATATCGGCACAGACGCAGAACCTAAGTTTGCCTCTATTGGAGACTACTGGAATGATGAAACAGTCGGACAGATTGCAAATCTGTTACATGACTATCAGGACCTATTTCCCACCAAGTTCACAGAGATGAAGGGAATAGTTGGAGACCTGGGAGTCATGAGGATACCATTAAAGGAGGATGCTAGACCCGTTAAGCAGCGCCCATACAGATTGAACCCGCGCTACAAAGAAAAAGTAAAGGATGAAATTGATAAAATGCTAGCAGAAGGCGTCATTGAACCGGTAGAGGAAAGCGAATGGGTTAGCCCTATGGTAGTGCAAGAGAAGAAAACAAAAGGGGACATCAGGATCTGTGTTGATCTGCACAAACTCAACGATGCATCACTTCATGATCCATTTCCAACACCGTTCACTGATGAAGTATTAGACAACGTGGGAGGACAGGAGGTTTACTCCTTCACCGACGGGTTTTCAGGTTACCATCAGATCAGAATACATCTAGAAGACCGATCCAAGACCACCTTTGCAATAGAATGGGGCTCGTTCCAGTATACGGTAATGCCCTTTGGTCTTAAGAATGCACCAGCTATATTTTCTAGAGTAGTAGTTGCTGTATTTAAAGAATACATTCATAAGTTCTTAGAAGTATATTTCGATGACTGGACTGTATTTGGGTTAATCGATAAGCACATAGGCGATCTAAGACTGATGTTAGAGAAATGTAGGCAGTACCCGATTTCTCTAAACTTGAAAAAATGTATATTCTGTGCACCATTTGGTATCTTGTTGGGTCACATTGTTTGCAGACAAGTCTTGATGGTAGACCCCGCCAAGATCGCTATCATTGTAAACCTTCCAGCACCCAACTCAGTCAAGCAACTAAGGACAGTACTTGGTCATACCGGGTACTACAGAAAGTTCATCAAGGGCTACGCAAATATTACAGCGCCGATGGAGAAATTGCTCAAGAAGGATGTAAAATTCCTATGGAACGAGGAATGCCAGCAGAGTCTAGACATACTTAAGGAGAAGATGGTTACAGCACCCATCCTAGTATTCCCAGACTAGACTAAGCCTTTCCATGTACATGTGGATGCATCCGGCATCGCATTAGGAGTCGTCTTGACCCAGCCAGGAGAAGGGGATCTTGACCATCCTATCGCATTTTCCAGCAGAAAGCTATCCATAGCGGAAAAAAACTACACCACAACAGAAAGGGAGGGCTTAGCTATGGTATATGCGCTGCAGAAGTTCAGGCACTATCTATTGGGCACCTCATTTAAAATGTTTACTGATCATTCCGCATTGAAGTACCTAGTCAATAAACCAGTGTTAGGGGGGAGAATCTGCAGATGGTTATTCCTCTTCCAGGAGTATGATTTTGAAATCATTGTGAAACCAGGAAGACTGAATGCAGGACCGGATCATCTATCGCGGTTAGACTCAGGAGAAGAGCCCAGTAACCTAGAAGACAACCTGCCAGATGCGCCATTGTTTTCCATACAGATTGCAGATGAGTACTATGCCGACATTATTCAATTCCTCACCACAGGAGTAGCACCTGATGAGTTTACTAAGCAGCAAAAGAAACAGTTGGTTGTGAAGGCAACAGACTTCACCCTCATTGCAGGATGCCTATACAAGTTAGGCCTGGATGAAGTTCTACGCAGATGTGTAATGCCGCATGAAAAAGACATTATTATCAAAGAGGCTCATTCAGGAACCGTAGGAGGTCATTTCGCTGGAAAACCGACTGCGCAGAAAATCTTAGAGGCAGGCTTGTGGTGGCCTACATTGCATAAAGACACTAAGGACTTTTATAGATGCTGCGATATCTGCCAAAGGGTAGGAAAACCCTCATGATGCGATGAAATGCCGCTGCGACCGCAGGTCACATTGCGTGCATTTGACAAATGGGCTATAGATTTTGTGGGTCCAATCAACCCACCAGGGAAGCGCACTGGTGCGAGATATATTATCACTGGAACAGAATACCTCACTAGATGGGCAGAGGCTACAGCAGTAAGAAATTGTGATGCTGCTACAGCTACACAGTTCCTCTTTGAAAACATCATCAGCAGGTTTGGATGCCCAGTAATTTTGATGAGCGACCAAGGTACACATTTCTTGAACAGTACTATTGAGGCATTAACAGAAGAATTCCAGATCCAGCACCATAAGAGCACTCCCTACCACCCACAGGCTAATGGTACAGTAGAGGCCTTCAATAAGATTTTAGAAAATGATCTTACTAAGATCTGTAACAGCCAGAGGAATGATTGGGACCTCAGAGTTAACGCTGTCTTATGGGCATACAGAACCACATGCAAGAAACTTACGGGACACACACCTTTCAGCTTGGTATATGGACAAGAGGCTATTATGCCTATGGAGTATATTCTCCCCAGTTTAAGAATCGCTCAGATTACCGAGATGACTGATACAGACACAGTCGAAGCAAGGTTAGCACAGCTGCTGGCCCTAGAAGAAGATAGGTTCATCGCTAGATTCCATCAGAAAGTGCAGAAGGGCCGAGAAAAAGCTTGGCATGATAGACACATTAAGAATAAGACTTTCCAGACCAGAGACCTGGTGCTCCTCTATGACAGTAAATTCATCAAGTTCCCAAGGAAGTTTAAGATGCATTGGCTGGGACCATACCAGATCCAACAAGTTACAGAAGGAGGTGCCGTTCAACTCAGCCAGCTGAACGGGGGACTCTTGCCCACATGGATTAACGGCAGTAGGCTTAAGCTCTATAGTGACAGCCTCCCCACCTCTCAGCCCTAGCATGAACAGTTTATGACGGTGCAGATGTACAGTGTAGTTGAAAGGAAGCATCGCACCGGGAATGAGTCTACACCCGAAAAGTTCTATAAAAAAAAAAAAATGTGTTATTTTTGACACTGTTTGTTTGCGCAGGTGATGCGGAGTTGCATCGCAGCAGTAAGAGGTTTCCCCCTGCCACATATCCAGTTTGCAATCGACAGTGGGCTAATCAAGTCACTATCTGACAGGTAGTTAATGAAGAAATGACCGGTATCCCCTACCGTAGATTTGGCAGCAGTATAATAAATTTTTCCAGATTTGGTAAATCTCCGATGACACCCGTGCCTGGATATGCACGTTTTGAGGGACACATGATCAGATCTCAGCAATTATGACAGATCAGAATGACGGGTAGGGTCTCGTCCAAGTAAGTATGATGACCAACGGGGTTGACCCAGGAGGACCGTTGCGTCCGGTAGTATGCCTTCAGCATAAAAACAGACACCCCTCAAGGAGGAAGGGTACAGTTCCCAAATCTCAAGAGCTATGCAAGGTAGTGCTCAGTATCCCCTGTGCAGAGCCAATTAAGTTGCAGAGTACAATGACTTCCAAAGTTCGAAGCCACTACACGCCCAGAGTATTGAGCCGAGCGAATTCTGACTGAGGCCGAACCTATAGAAGTCCAGTTTAGAAAGAACGTACTGGCCGTGCGTTCGCCATGATGGCGCCACCCAAGGTTGTGAAATTAGAGACAGCACAAGTTAGACAGTCGCTAAGGATGAAGAGTCAAGCACCAGAAGTAGAAGTTGTCACTAAAGTCTCTGCTAAGGAGAAGAAGAATGCCGATCCGATCACTGAAGATAAGAAAGCAGAGCAGAAGAATGATGAGAAGAAATTTCCCGCTAGGAGAAAGGTAAAAATGAGAAAAAGAAAGCAACGGGAGAAAATCGGTGACCTATTTGATCAGCTAAGAAAAGCACAGAAGATTGCGAAGGTGTTGAAACAGAAACCTGAGGGTCAGAGGTAGCATGTGGATCTGGCCCACTTCGAAGAGCAGAGAAGTGGAAGAAGACTGCAAACCCAATGGAGGGGAGACTTCCAGAACGAGGACAAAGGCTTGTTCTCGGAGTGGAGTTCATGGGTTGCTTCTTCTCCATCCACGAGGCTCTAGATGGAAGGAAATGTCTGAGAAGGCTGGAAGATACAGATTTTCCTTGTGATAAAAGTTCTAACCCAGATAAAAAGGAAAGGATATCTGTGGAACACTTCTCAAACACTAGAGTGCTCATAAAGAAGAAAGAGCGAAGAGAGCGAAACCATGACTGCGGGCAGAAAGGATAAGAGAGCCCAACGAACTAAGTTACCGAAACTCCAGAAAGAGTGTGCCGAGGAGATGAAGAATGAAGTCGCAGGACTTCGAGGCAGGTTACAGCGCACTTCGCAGGAGGCGAAGGATAAGTTGCAGCAGGAGAAGCCTGTTGCAGGTGGCTCGAGGATGAGCCACAAGTAAGTGTTAGGGGACTGTTGGAGCAGGGTCCCGCAGCTACAGAAGAAGCTGCTAGTTTTGGCAGAAAGATATAAGTTTTGGCGAAAAGAAGACAAGGCAGAGCTACTATGTCGTAGCACGTTTCCAGCTAGAGAGCAGAGCCGGAAACCACGACTTTTGGGATAGAAAATTCAAGAAGACAATGGTACCAGAGCGGCCGAGAGAAGAAAGCTCAACCACTGCATTGAAGGCAGCGGCAGAAGACAGGAGGGCTCAGCGACCCTCATAAAGAAGAAGGAGCAACGAGGCTCAAGCATTGAAGGTGAAGGATAGAAAGCAGAGAAGCGGTGCATAGTACCCATGGTCAGTGCCGGGAAGCATGGAAGACTGCAGAGAGCTGTGGTGTGACGGGAAGCGGCTACCTCAAGGACAGAGAGGACCGACTGTCACTATTTAGGGTTTGGGTTTACTGTTGGGACAGGCCCACAGTGTTGTAATGGCGAGACCTTCGGGCCGCCTATAAAAGCTTGCATTTTGTATTGTAAAGGGTTAGCTAATCAGTCAGTTAGCCAGTTGGTTGGCTCGTAGGATGAGTCGTTAGTCGGTCAGTAGATTATTTTGGGGTAGACTCAGGAGTCAGTCAGAAAGACTATGTTGTAACGATCCATACGCCTAGCTTGTCTATGAGTCATTTGAGTCTGTATGTAACTATCCACAGAGAGGAAAGAGAGGGAAGGATATATTGAAAGAAAGGCAATATAGAGATAGAAATAGGCCAGAGATCTAGAAGAGATCTCGCGCTGCATATGCAGTGCAACAGACTGTGCTAACTTCCCTCAAGATATATAATAGAAGCACAGTTTGGTGGACGTAACTCCCATCCTGGGGGTGAACCACGTTAAATCTGCGTGTTATGTGTTGCATGAATGTGATTGTATTTGCTTATTGTTACTGGTTACTATGCATATGATGTTAGTTGCAGTAAGTGAATGTATGTATTGTTCAGCTCATGGTAATGCAAGATGATAGAGACAAGTTGAAGTATTTTAGTAAGTTGCTTAAAGACTCCTTTACATCTGTTTTTGACGACCATTTAGTCACAATATAACTTCCGGGAAGTAGAGTTTCGCACATTGACACAGTCAACGCTAAGAGTGCAAAGTCGTAGTGGTAGGATATCGCAGAGAGGCGATATCGCACCGGCAGAGGAGCTGCGGTGCGCGATACTGTGAGCTGAGGACTTAGCGTTGAGGAAAGGTTGGGTGTCTCGCGGTGCATAGAGATGCGATAAGGTTGGGAATATTGTGAGTAAGTGGAAGTCATGCGACGCGGGAAGAAAATGTGAGACTTGCGCGGGGAGAAGGATCGCAAGGCTAGGAGTGCTGCGAGTAGAGGGGGATGTGCGATGCGCAGATATAGCTGACCTTGTGACTCACAGGAGTAAGAAAAGAGACGTAGGATGCTCAGAACCTGGTCCAAGACACTTGAGTCTTGGCCAACCCATTAGATTCACTTCGGGTGAGACTTCATTTCGCTTCGCGGTCTGTCGCCGAAAGGGCCAGTGAGCTAGGGGTGTTGTTGATTGATTATAGTAAACCCGGGTCTGCCCATGCAATCAACAGTTCTAGTTAAAAATAGATCCCCCACACCTCCTCGGAGAGGTACTAGATCCCCTAGTTATATTATATTAATCCTCATGAAGGCCTTGATTCTTTTTACCAACATCATTTAGGGCAAACAATGAATTCCTAACACTTGTAATTGTATGAAATTTGACCACCATGCAAGTCATATCAACCTCTTCATTGTGCACAAGGGAGAATTAACACTATTGTGTGCCTTATTTTATTTATTCTCTACATCAATATATTCGAGAATGTTGATCTTTAAGGTAATTAATAAAGCTTTCTCATTATAGTGGGATGTTTGTGTATGATAGTATCAATGCTGGATGGGTCAAAAATTTTGAGGAATTCCCTAGTTTGTGAACTTTCACTTTATTTGTGACAATATTGGTAGAATACAAGCCTGGTTTTTATAGAGGTAAGCTATTTTTCCTTGGTTGAATTGTTCTCCTGAAACATTAGTTTACTCTATCTTAGGCATTTACATTCTCTATGGCCTTGGTTTTGTTGGGTGCTTTGGATTTCTTTTTGTGGTTTGAACCTTTTTAACTTTGAGGTTGAATAGGCCTCTTGTAAGAGGTTTCTTAGGAATCCCTTGGCCTTCTTTTGGGTTATTGGATTTTTCTAAGTATAGGGGGTTGACCGCATTTGTTCCACTTCGAAGGGAATGCAAAAATTAAAAAGATTCTTAGAAGAATGGTAGGACAGTTGCAAGGGATGAGAAATACCATTGATTATCTCAACATTCATATGGAAAAACAAGATGCCAAACAGGAGGAATTAGAAGATAAATTTATTGAACATGGTATGAAATGTGACAAGCTAGCTAGTGACTCTAAAAATGCACTATAATAGAAGCATGTGGTTTGTGCATGGTTCCCATTCTATGGTTGGACATCCAAATTCCTCCTCTGATTAAGTAAAGGATAAGGTTGTTGAGGAAGAAATAGTACAACCAATTGGTGTAGCATTGACAGATCAACTACGTTTGCATGGATAGCATGCATGGATCAAGATGATGTGTTTATGAAGGAATCCCGAAACATGAATAAATGTGATCAAAATTAGTCTTTTCTTTTTATTTTTACATGTATTTTCTTACTTGGACAGTATGAAAGGCAATATAGCTTTCGATTTTGGAGGAAAGTATCAAGTTATGTTTTCATTTTATACTCTCATGAATAATTGTGTGTGATGTCCCGACCCAGTAGATCATTTTTGAAAAAAATGAACTCTATGTATGATTTGGTTGTTTTTTTTCCATAGTCCATTTTAATATAAATATTTACCCATTTAAAAAAATATGAACATATTGTCCCAATTGATATGATGACATGCTACCAATAATTTTAATAGTACCTTCTTGAAATTTTGGTTTTGTTTGACCTTAATGGTGTTCAATTTTGTATGATTAAGGGTCCCTTATTCTTATATAATAAAATAGATTATTATTCTATTGCAGTCTTCAGTGTTTGAACAACTGTTATGGACAAATGTTTTTAAGGTTATTTACAAATTGATGCACCTTTCATTGTTACAGATTGGGGTATTTTATTTAATAAATGCACCAATACACAATAGATTATAGCACACATTGAGCATGCTACATGTTTGAATGCACCAACGCTAATAAATCGATTAAGAGAATTGATGCTCTTAAGTATAACATCAACATCATTCTCATCAACGACATTGTCACCATTGTAGTTATCGTTACCATTACCATTATCGAGACTTCATGGCATGCAAGGATATCTACACACCAATGCTCAATCATATATAGAGAATTAGTGCTTGGAAATATATAGTATGCATCAATGCATATTAACTAGTGGTGATTTGGTGTTCCATAATGGCATAAGTGCACAAGAAAAAAAAACTATGTTAAAACCTCTGGCTACCCATAATTTTTTGTTATGAACATTTTCCAAAACCTTTGCTTTCATTAGCAATTTTTTTGTGATAACTTTTCCCAATCTTGTAGAACTAAAAAGATATGCCAAAACCTCCAAAGTTTTTTGTGAATCTTGTAGCACTAAAACGATATGCAAAAACCCTCCATTAATTATTATGTTCCTTGTAGTTAAAGACTCATGCTTGTATTATGGTAGATTACTCCAAAAAAGTTGAAATCCAATAAACTCAAACAATAAGTGATTTGTCGAAAATATGTTATGTTTTATGAGCAAACTAAAAGTATTGCTCTATTGGAATCTTCTTTGAGTACATTGAGTATGGATTTACTAGAAATATTTGGAAATTCTAATTGATTGACCCATACTCTAAGTCGACTAATATATTGAATTTGAATTAAATGGGATGACTAAATTGAATTCTCAATGAATTTCTATTGTAGAATCAACTACAAGTCATAACCGTGGAAATGAATTTATTCATAGTGATAAAAGTCATACATGAAATTTTCCTATAGAGGAAGATTACTCAATTGCATAACTAAAATGATTGAAGTTGTTAGTATTGATGTAAGTAATGCATTTAATTTGAGGAAGATTTAAGGTAAAAAAATGTCGATGAAATTTTTCACTAATGGTGTTTGTTTTAGACACATGTGATATTGAGACATATGTATATGCCACATGATCAATCGAAATGGGGAAATGCTATGGTGAATTGTTAGACTTGGGATCTAGGTCCATGACCATAATGAAATAATATTGTTAAATGTAAGTGGTGTAACACCCCGGTTTTGACCCCGTTTGCATTTAAATAAATGATGTAAATAATCATGGTGTGGAGCTAGGAAAAAAGCCCCACCATCTATTTAGTATTTATGTTTTGGCAATTAAGGTTGGGCTGATGGTATTTTTTTTATGCTAGCTGGACATTAAAAAGCTACACATTATGTTAAAATTGCAATTAAAACCCACAACCGACTATGTCAACGCAAGTAAATGAGATGGGGGAATCATTTTTCCTAAGGATGAGGGAGTGGGGGGTTATAAGAGTGGGCATAAATTCGAATTGGGTAGAGCACCAATTCTGGAAAAACATTTTTAAATTTTCTTGGGCAAGAAAACACCAAAAACGACCACTTTTCCCTCATGCGGCAGCATTTCACTTTCCCTCACGATTAGGAATGGAAAAACGTTTTTGGAAACCCAATTGGGCATTCACGTAGCAGCCATCAATAAAAAATGATTCTGGGTATGGACTCTTAGGGAGATTTCTCATGTTCTGCATTTTTTGTTTTTGTTTTACGATTTTCCTTTCTTTGGCAATTGGTTTTCTCTCACGATTTTTCCTATCTGCTAGTTTTTCCTTGAATATGAATGCCCAAAATGGATTTGGTGTCTTTGAATTGAATAACCAGCAAACCTTTTTCATTTTGGTATTTTGCAGCAGTCAGTCTGGCTTAGGCAATGTTCATAAATTCGTAATTTTTGTGTGTGTATGTGTAATCCTTAGTGTCTACTACAATTTGATAATCCCAGTACTAAGAAAACCGTGTGTACATCCTTGTTTGGCGTCTAATCTGATTTGAGGAATGGAAATGGAGTGCGTGAAAGAACCTCACAGACCAATCTAGAAGGTCGGTTTTCTTCTTTGCATGCTCTGAATAGAACTGGAAGGGAATACATGGCCTGAGGGACTGTGTAGCAGAGAAGGGAATGCTTCCTTGTGTTGGGTGTGTAAATTATTAGAAGTAAGACTAGATTCGATGTGGGCATTCATAGCTCTGGATTGATCTCACTAGCTTAGCATCCATCCTTTCTACCTCCTTGGCAACTTGATAAACCCAACGGGAATGATGGCTTGGCTAGTAGCCTAATAAACCCATCTGTTGGCTTGGCTGTGTCTCATGTGAATTTGGCTAAGTGTAAACCACTACATGTGTAAGTCTGATAAACCCAACTGTGTTGGCTTGACTGAGTTTTATTGTATCCTTGGCTATGGGTGAAGTCTGATAGTGTTCCTTATTCCTTGGGGAAATTATGCCCAGCATGGGGGTGGCAGTGTTGATGAGAGATTAAAGAGCAAACTGGCCTATGGTTGGGTGGAACATTGCAGCGACATAGCTGGTTGCAGGACAAGCTTCTTTCAAAGATAAGTATTCTCTTCTAATTTATTTTCCGCAACTATAATTGTTTTATGAATTTATATGAACATGTTAAATGCCTGAATAGAATGTATTGAATGAATGTATTTTCTTCCATTGTATATTGCATTATGCATCTGTTTATCCTTATGGGTGTTTTATTTCAAGGCAACTTTTATATATTATGTTCATGGGGCTTAGACTGCCCGGGTTGATAGATTTTAATCACGTCCTCTCCACCAAGTAAGGGTTGGGGACATGACAGGTGGATCTATAAGACTAAGTTCACATCTAACGATGTTGTTGTAATACATAAGGATCAACTAGTAGTGAAGGGATCCTATCAATAAGAAGGTTTCAACTATGTCCATACTTTTTTCTTGTCACTAAAAAGAAGTGTGTTTTGAGTCATTGTTTTTCTTATAGCTACTTTTGGTTGGGAAGTAAATAGGATGGAAGTGAAGAGTGATTTCCTACATGGGGATCTCATTGAGGAGATTTATATGGGTCAACCTCCAACTTTTATACAAGATGGTAGTTCGATGTGTTTAATGCAGAAATATGTGTATGGTTTGAAACACCGCCCCAAGGTATGGCCTAAGAAGATCAATAAGTTATTTGTTAGTTTTGGTTTCAAACACTATGAATTAGATCATAGTATTTATATGTTGCATAGAATTGATGAAATATTAGATGGTTCATTATATGTGGATGAATTTATCAACACTAGGGATAGTGGTAAACTTAATTAGAGTCTGAATGAGAAGATGAAGAAGACATTTTAGATGACAAATTTGCATATGATCATTTTTCTTTCTTCGCATATAATTTATGCAAATCTATCATGGTATATTTATTTCTCAACCTAAGAATGCATTAGATCTTTTGAAGAAATTAAATATGAAATAATGTAAGGTTTGTTATAATCCATTTCAATAGGATGAAACTTACTAAGGGATGTGATTATCTGAAATTTGATGTCGCTATGTGCAAGAAACTTGATTAGTAGTCATATTTACTTGACTCATAGTAGACATTCCATTTCCTTTGTTATGAGTTGTATCTCCAATTCCATGCTGAATTCAAAGGAGATACATTTGGAGGCCACAAAGAGGATTGGTCAATATATCAATGATACATATCACCTTGGTATAAAATATTATAACAAGAACTAGGAAAATTAGTCAAATATGTAGATTTGATTGGATGGGCAATGAAAATGATAAGAAGTCAAATTCTAGCTGTGTTTCATCTTGGATCTTATCTAATTAACTTTTCATGAAAGAAACATAAGATCATTTTCCTGTCAACCGCTAAAGTTGAATACAGAGGAGTAGTGAATGCTAGAATTGAGCTTGTGTGGATTCACAATTTAAGCTTTCCTTCCATGGAATCGTATATACTATATTGGTATAGTCAAATTAAAATACAAGTGGATGCTAATTATGTTAATCACAATAAGATGAAGCACATGGATCTTAATGCTCATTATATTAAATAGTTGATCGAAGAGAATGTGGTGTCTCTTGTCTAATGCAAAACATGTGATCTTAAAATTTTTACAAATATGTCATGATTCAAGCTAAGTTTGTAAAACTTTGTTAAGTTCCTGGGCTTTAGGAATCTATCATAGCAAGTGGGGGGGGGGGGGGGGGGGGGGTTGTGGCAGAGAAAAAATAAGTTCACCTCCTAATTCTTCAAAAAATGTGTTGATGGGGAGGGGGGGAATATAGCCCCAAATTAAACCCAATTTTGGAGTGAGTTGGCATGTTTTAGGAAATCATATGTGACTATATGGTTGACTAGTTGACTGACACAAATTTCAACTGGCCAGATTGGACCACCAAAGAGTCCCTATCCAAGTTGAAGGAGAGATTGGGAACAAACGAAGACCTAGAATAACATTTCACCTAATCTCTTTTGGACTAACTTAAATTATATAACATGATGGATATCAACCTTGTTTTAGGGGAAATTGTTAGCATTCAAGTATATATAAATGATCTATTATATCGGTTTATCATTCATTTTTTAATTGTTCCTGATGTCTTCTAATATTACTTGTGTTTCAATGTTATAATAGAGTTTTTTAGCACCACCAACTCTTCTTAGATTATCGGTTATCTACTTATGTGATACCCTTACTATTCAACATGCAAAAGTAAAGCAATTTATGTTTATTCTAAATATATAGGCATGGATTTAGACTCCATAAAAGTACTTAACTTCAATTAAGTTAATGGGTTCAATGTTGCATTTAATTTTAAAATTTTACAATTTTTTTTGGATTTGCCCAAGTTTAGTCCAAAGCTCAAGATATTTATGGTAAACCCAAATTTCACAGCCATATAGAATAACTAGGATAACTAAAATGTTGAAAAGGAAACTTTTCTTGTCATAGACCCAAAGTTAAATATTTCCACATCTCTTTTTGAGAACATAATTAGCTTTCAAAACAATTAATAAATCATGAATAAGTAATAAATAATGATAATTAATAGTCGCAAGGGATAAATGGTTTGTTGACCTTTTTCCAAGTAATAACGCCCATGGAGGCAATGGGATCCATTTCCACTTAGACCTATATGGTTACTAGCCTAGCCACTTTTGTGGCTGGTGGTTTATATTTCCCTCCATCTAGTAACCTACGAAGAGTGGTGAAATCCACAGGGTGTTGGTACGGTAGCAACTTCGTCACTGTAAGCGCTTTAGTGTGGGATGGTGAAGGGATTACTTCTCCTAAAAAGGTAATGATATTTAATAATATTTAACTAATTAATGTTTTCTCTTCAATTGATTATAAATCAAATGTTTACCGCATACCCGACTAAATTTTGAGGTAGTTTTAATATTGTATATTCAAGTGTCTTGACTATTAATGACTATAAGAGTTAATTTATCCTTGGACGTTAATGTATTTTTTAATTAGTTATTGTGTCATCAATGTATTTTTTAATTAGTTATTGTGTCATCAATCGATATACAAGGTGATACAAGGTTCACTCACAAACTCAAATGTAAGGCTATCGTAATGCATATTTTTAATTTCATTGTAACTTAATGCATTGTATGGAACCCTAAGACTCTTTGGATAATAAAATTCATGTCTTCATCATTAATTAGAAACAAATGATGCAACAAAGTAAAGATATACATCAAATTAATAAGTAATGCATAAAATTAAACTAACCATGTCTCAAGTAAGTGATTGGATAATACATCGACATATATGTGAAATTTATACAATGTCATAAATTAAAACCATGTATCAAGTAATGGAGCAAAATATCATGGCATATAACAATAAAATATGTAGTATGACAATTAAAATATAATATATCTACTACTTCAACACCACCACTTGGGGCATCACTACTTCAACACCACCACTTGTTGGGGTATCACAACCAACTATTGATACATCACGATCACATTCAATGTTGCCACCACCAACCTTAATACCAACACAAGTGAGAGAGTGCATCCTCCTATCCATCAAATGGATGTCTCTTGTGTTTCTTATACCTACACATGTTGCAATGCCTTAGGTGCCCCCATATTATACTAAAAAAGTTGTGTCATGTATTTTTGTATCTCCTTGAGAATTCAATGTTGAAGTTAAATCTTGTTTTATTAGGCATGTTACCTGTTAGCCGGAAATACGCACCTTTTGTGGACAAGAGTTGGTTCCCTAGATCTAAATGGTTCAAGTTTAGAACAAAACACATACACCAAATGTTAAACTTCCCCTAGATCTGGTTAATCAGTTGAATGAAATTCCATGACACTTCTCTCGAAGGTTGTCCTCGCTATCTTTGCATAAGAACATGTAAAAGATGGAAAACAACAAGAGAAACATGATAGCATACAATATAATCAACTAGATCAATGCTTGTGATCAAGGAATCAAACAATATATACACATGAAACAGTAAATATGGGAAAGAAAAGACATTTTTTATTAGAAATGATTGGAGAGACTACAACCTTTATGCCTTGGTGTTGAGAGTTCCTTCCAATGGCTCCTTGCCTCTAACTTCACCTTGCCTCCAAAGACTCAAGAATGATTTTGATAGAGTTTGGGTATGCAACACAATTCTTTCTCCTTTCTCCCATGGGGGATGAGCCAGTATTTAAAGGCATGGAAGGATAGGTATGGTTGAGGGTCTCATGGGCGAGGTGGAGATAGAATCCAAAAAAGGGAGGATCTCGAGCTCCAGGTGGTTCCTAAACCATAGGGATGAGGCTCCACGAAGGAAAGCTTCGAGAAGCCTCTCGAAACTTCTCTTTTTTCCTTGAAAACTCAAGCACCGCTCCTCCAATGAAGCAAACAGGTGATGTTAAGGGGGTAATTCTTCTTACAGTAAGGATAGAAGCAGTGGCACCACTCTTTGCTCATGTATCAAGAGCATTGCTGACTTGGGTAACGCTTCTTGTCATTGGAAGAGGAGCATTACCAGCTCAAAACAAGGAAAAAATGCAAGGGGATAAATTGAACCTTCATTTCTCTAGGGAAAAAATTGAGGGATTGGAGCAGACAAGGGAATACCTATCTCATAACATGAGGGTGACGAGATTTAGGTGTAACATTACCTTGACACCTAAAATAGTTATCATGTCACATAAGGTGGTAGCTACTCTATATTGATATCAATTACCACAAAACATATAATGTTGATTAGAACCACACTAATTAGTCATATCATTTGGGCCCCTTCTATGCCAACATATACAAAGTAAATGACCACAATAATGAGTGAATTTACACATAATATTATTAAAAACATAATGCATATTAATATATGGTATAAACTAAATTATCTTAACTAAAACAAACACGATTATATTCACCTCTATCTTCAACTAAATCCAATCTAGATCATAATCAACTAGATCCACAAGTAGCATATTAGTCACCATTTGATTAACTCCATGGAGTTGATATGATGGATTGCTCTTTCTTTCCATTGTCATACTCCATGTGTTCATACCTGTGGTGCTTGATGGATAGTCGTGGAGGCAAGCATATGCAGTTCAAGTGTTAGGAAACCTCTAAAGAACTAGACAACACTACTTTAACCCATATGAGAATTTCCCCTTCCCTGCTCGTCTAAAAAAATAATTTAGGTCCAAAACATGGATAAAAACACCTCAAATGTTTCAACTTCCAATTATATAGAATCTAGTGATCGATGAGTTGGTCACTGTAATAGAGAAACTTGTAATTCATATTTTGTTCATCACTAAGGATAATGCATATGATCTTGAGGAAAAGACTAACAACCTATAGATTATTTTATGCTAATATAACCCCATTCACCTGATATATCACGACTTGGTGGTTGTAGGATTTATATGTTGAATGATGAATACCATGATCTACGTCCCCATGGGATTACAATTAGGCACATCAAAGAAATTGGGATCACCCAACCCTGCATATAGAAGCAATAATAAAGTTATATCATATTTTGTTGAGGTGTATAAATTTTTCACCCTAACCCTAGAGGCCCACCAATCCCAATCTCAATGTTATTATCAATTATCTCATGAAGTTGTGCTTCACTTTTACGGATGTTTCCTCTTCATAATAATTTAGTAGGATATTGTCCATAAGGATATACATGTATAATATGAAATAGAGTTTAGGAATATATATCCTTCCATCTTTCATGGGTCCCATGCTTGTAACACCAATTAATTCTCAAGTGAAGGTTGGGCATAACAAAAATGGTTAGAATTGAAAATCAATTAATTATTGTTTTATAATAAATATAAATAATATGGTCCAATGCATGAATAAGCACACACATGCGCACCTTAACCTCCCCACCACCCATCTTCCTAGAAGGATGATGGTGTGCATGTATTTGTTTCTTTGTAGGAAAATAATGGGCACTCCATAGAAATTATAAAAATAACACTTGTTCCACAAAAGAAATGGCACATTGGTGTGTTCAAATCAATCCAATGTGGAGTTGGATAAAGCTTTGGGAATTTTGTAGAATCAAATAATCAATTCATGCAAAAAAAAAGGACTATGGACACTAAGAAAAGTACTTCAATTTGAAACCCAAAAATCTTATAGGAGAAAGAGCACTATGTAAAATTGGGGTATATGAATTTGGAGGTGAATACATGGTTAAACAAGATCAAGGTAACATTCATGGTGTAACAAATTTACAACCAAGAGAATAAATTAACTATGGGCCTACAACATTTGTATGGGGCAACTCATGGGGCGAGATATGAATTGCCAAAAAACCTAGAGAGGGATTTGGCATGGTTGTAGATGCATAAAATCATAGAAGAAATCATAACTAAGACTAGCTTGATGGTGTTCAACTCGTACACTTGTTTTAAAAGGACATGACAATCGAATAATATAGTATAATGAAAATTTCCAAGTATTAGAGTTAAGGCTTGAGTATTGTGGGTTCATGTGTGTGATAATACAATGAATAATAAATAAGATAATAAAATAGTTGGATATGTTGTGTTTGGCATCTTGTATTAGTTTCTATGACTTTAAAATATCCTTTCTTCTATACACATCTAGTGTGAAATACATGCATATCAAAACATGGGATATAAATCAAAACTAATTGGTAAATATTTTTGAACTCGATTTTTTTGGAAAACCCCATTATGATAGTTAGAATAGTAGAGTCGTGTTGAATATATAAGGTAATTGGTGCTTGTCTCTAGTTAAAAGGGTTATGCATATGATAATATCTCAAGGAAGAGAGTAAATCTAAAATTTCTCAACTAAAAAAATTTAGCAAGCATCCTATGCAAAAAACTAATCCATCAACATCAAGCCTTTATATAAATGTTGTTAACCTCGCTTTAAGGGTTGTGTCTACAACCCTTTTTTTTGTCTGGAGCTCAATGCCACTTAGACTCTAAACTTGAAGCCAAGGAGGATCCTTTCCATGAATAAATACATAATGATTATGGGACACAAGACCAACCCCCTTCAATATTAGAAATAATGGAACCCTTGGTCTCCCTTTCTACAATTACCAGGATGTTTTCTAGTCTCTCTAGCTTCAAGTTGTATGCCTACATTTAAAAAGACAAAGTTTCCTTATTCTAGTTGATATTTCCAATGTTTTGAATATTTTTATAACAAATATGTTAATATATTATGCTTCCATGGTGATACATCTAAACCATTTCCCATCAACATCCAATAGCATAAATATATTTGGTGGGAAGGTGTGTTACTCAAGGTAGAGCATATAGTGGAAGACTACATCATCAAGGTTGAATATGTCACAAACATTTGAATAATGGATGTTTATTTTTGTATATTTAATGGCTTATTTACTTGGGAACCTACTCTAGTAACACTATAAAAAATCCCTTTCCTCTCACCCATTTTGTCATGATTACACTATCAAAGGTCTACCAACTAAAAGTATCTAAACTATTGACTCCAAACACATGTCCAAACTTCTTAAGAAGGGTCATTTTGGCTTCATGGATTAATTGGATTGCATGGAGAAAAATCCTTCTTTACAAACTCATAATACAAGCCCATTTTTACCCTATTCGATGCATACAAGGCAATCTTCCAAGAGGTGTCTGCAAATCTTCTGCTTTACATGGTATGGAGCATGTTATTAATATACACCCTACTAATTGCCCCATGGTGGTTTGCCACTATTGATATGTCCATTTTCAAAAGTATAATATTGAAAGGTTTGTGGAAGAACTACTGGAAGTTGGGATTATAACTCCCAACAAGAACCCTTATATTTCTCCTATTGTCTTGGCAAGGAAAAATGATGAATCTCACTTCCTTTGTATTGATTATAACCCATTTAATGAAATAATTTCCAAAAATCAGTTTCCCTTGCTCTACATTAATGGTTTCAAGGATGAGTTATATGGTGCCAATTTTTTTTCTAAGATTAAACTCCCTTATGGCTACTACTGGATACCTATATGACTCCAAGAACAAGAAAATGTTGCATTTTATACTCATAAATGGCCAGCACCATTTCGAAGTGATGTCATGTTGCATAGATAGTCCCCCTACTACATTTTAGTGCTTAACGAGGAAAGTGTTTGCTAAGTATATCTACAACTTTCTTTCATTCCTCTTTAATGATATCCTCATATATACTAGAGTAATCATAATAATAGCATAAGCATAATGTAAAAAAATCAAGTGTGTCTTTTTGAAGAATTCCTTGGAATATATTGACCATATTATCTCTAAAAAGGGTTTTCATGTTAATATTACAAATATTCAAGCTAACAATTAAGAGTGGACAAATCCTACAACCCTTAAGAAGGTTCAAGAAATTTTGGGCTTAGTAGGATTTTTCACCATTTTGCATGAAAATTATCATTGGTTCTCATCCTTTAACTACTTAACAAATAAGGATGTCATTAAGTGGTCAACTAATCTATAATAATCTTGAGAGGGCCTGAAGGAATCCCTCGACTCAACTCCAATTCTTTCTACACATGATTTTACCTAGCCTTTCATCATTGAGAGTGTCTTTTGGGTTTGGACTAAGTGTAACAAACTTCTAGGATGATATATCCATTTTCTTTGAAAGCATGAAGTTGAGTAATAGAGAGTGAGACATGTCTATATATAATAATGAAATTTTGATCTTAATTCATGTAGTGTCCAAGTGGCATTATTTCCACCTAGAAATAAGTTCTTTATCAAATCATCCATATCATCTTGAAGCACTTACAAACATAGTGTAATCTAACAATTGAGCAATGTAAATGGATTACCTACCTTTAATATTATGAATTTGAGATCATCTATATGAAGGGAAAAGAGAATATTGTTAAATATGATTTACCTTGAGGGAATGAGTCACCAAGATTCAACTCCATCTTAATCAAGTATTTTTCTCGGTTACACAATCTCCTCATAGAGTACAAAGTGGATGCTACTATAGTTCAACTTTAGCATGACATTATTGATGTCAAGAAGAGCCACCTTTGGGCTATTAAGAATAGTGTAATCCTCTTTGAGGATTACAACTATCTATGAATTGGATCTTTTCTCATCAATCATGCTCTTTAACATGGCAATGAATCTCCCTTTATTGGTCATGTGGGTTTCTAAAAATATTAAAATAATGCCTCTTTGAATTTTTGTTAGTAAACTGATCCTAATATTAAGTAGTTTGTGGAAGGATGTGACACTTTCCAATGTAATAAAATGGAAACCATGTTTTGATTTTCTCCATCCTAATTTTGTCCCCAGATATTAGAGGTGGGAAGAGGTATATGTGAACTGTATCATAAATTTGTCAATATATCAGGGGTAAGGATCCAATATTTATGGCAATTGACTATTTAACCAAGGATGTATATTTTATTCCTTTGACTACCCAGTTTACGACTTCTATGGTTGTCTATAGGCTCCATGGACTCTCTCATCATCAGAGACCAAGATGCCAATTTTATAAGTCACGTAGGGAAATAAGTTTTCAAACTAGTTAACATCATTTTCAATATGTGTAGTGTTTATCACCCTTGGATAAATTGACAAATACATAGCTTGAAAAGGTAGCTTGAGTGGTTGAGTGCTTTGAGCTTCATGTAGGAGGTCAGGGGGTTGATCCCTTGGGTTGGTTGCATCTCTTGGTTCCCTCTCTCATTGTCCATATTGATTTAGGTGTTGTAATTATTGTCGATGGGTTTACACTAGGTACCATGCTTGAAATGTGGGGAATTTCTTAGGGGTTTTAAATGAGATATTCCTTAGGGGGGAAGGACAAATACATGTAGTTAATAATTTCCTGGATGGGCATATTCATGTGTACTTATGGAATAAGTAAGGTAAATGCATGAGATGGTTCAGTTGGCCAAATACTAAGATAATACCACATATCATTATCCCACCAAAATGACCCTCTTTAAACCATTATATGGCTATGAACCCTTATCACTGAAGGATTGGACCATTCCAAATTTTAAAGTTTCCACTACGACTAATGCACTAGATGAAATGCAAAACATCTTCAACATCCTAAAGACATCTCATCAATAGGAAAAAATAGAGTGAAATATGAGGTTGACTAACATCATTAAGACAATTTGAGATTGGAATGTTTGATTGTCTCCATACAAATAGACAATCTCTTTTGATTAGGTAAGAATAAGCATCAACGTCATTACCATCACTAATATATAGTGCATGAAAAAAGTGGGTTAGGTGGCCTATGCACTAGACATTCCCAGCAGGGAAGACTCCATGATGTCTTCCATACCCCCTATTTATAAATAAGTTAGGTAATAAAGTGGTTACTTGAGGATAGATTCTTCACAAGTGAAGAGGGCAAGCTAATAATATAATGTGACGGCATCCATGGGGTGAATGTAAACAATCCTCATAGGAGATAGATTAATAGTAGAAGATGAAATGGAAGGGACTACCATATGAGGAGGTGACTTGGGATTTTGGAGCATGTGTGTTTGAACACCAAATTTGTAGATGTTGTAGGAGGTGACTTGGGATTTTGGAGCATATATGTTTAAACACCAAATTTGTAGATGTTGTAGGGAACCTTCCACCTCCTTTGTATCGATTAACTAAAATAGAAAGTTTTCATTCTCCTTTCTTGCTTATATAATAATGTCTCTAATACAACTAATTGACATAATGATTTTTGGAATAAAGTGGTTTGAGGTTCAAATCTCTCTCTATCCCCCCCCCCAAAAACCTCTCTATTATTCATGTGACTTATCATAAAGTGCATCCATCTCTTCTTTACACATCCTCCGCAAAATCAATGATGAGGCCAAAATGTGGCCACCATTACCAAATTTATGCAATCTAATGCTTCCTCTAAATAAGGGCATGTTTTGCATATTTTTAATTAGTGTATATTCACATAGTTTAAATGTGAGAAACAATGCATATTTTTAATCGTTCCAATGTTTTTTCTATAAAACCAGCCTTTATTTTTCTAGTTTTCAAGTGCATGGGCAAATATTTTTTTAAGGAGGACATGCTCTATACTTAACCATGAAATATTTAGTGGCTATTATACTCTAGGTATATTATGTTTTGCTCATATTGTATCATTTCTAAATATTTGTAAAGGGACAATGATATGTTATAGGGGCCTTATCACTTTTATTAGTAACTCAAGCTTTTAAGGGTTTTTGTAGGAGCCCCTCACTATAATAACACATAAATATATTTTTTTATCAATAAGGAATAACCTCTCTTGCGATGGAATGACGTATGCAGTTCAATGTTGACCAAATCATATAGAACCCAATCTACTTAGAACCATTACTATGCTTAAGCTCCGAGACGGCCTTTAATATTGACAATGGTCATAATCCATGCTTACTATGGTCTCGTGTTAGGTGCTTAGTTTATTATTACTTGAATACAAAATATGAACTCAATACCTGTGAGGAAGTCTCATATTTTGTATTGAGTTCATATTAAATTGATATTGTTACATGTATATCATTAAAATCTTAAAGCTAGAGTGCATATAAAAATCTAATAGAGTTAAACCATACCATAACCATATTTTGTAATAAATTGTGAATACATATTAATTTAACTAATGTTTAAAAACTGTGTATGTTAATTTAAAAGAAATTTTAACCCCCCTTTTTCATGAAAAGAACTATACTTTATTGAAATATAAGTAAAGGTAGTACATATACACAATAGACGGCTAAAAAACAGTCGAAAGCTTTGAACAAAACTACATGGTCCAAAATCCAAAGACCATAGAACAATCCATAGAAAAAATGAGAAGTCCCAAAGATAAAGTGCCAAGAATGAGACAAAAAACTCCAATCGTTGTCCAAGTAAGTCACAAAAATAGTCCAAACCAAAAAAAAAACGACAGCAAAAAGGATAGAAAGAAACTGAAGAGGACCACCTAATATCAGGAGAAAATGGTCCAAATACTGCCCTCCGAAGCAAGAGAGCCAACATACCAGAACTCGAAGAAAATGAAGCCATCAGAAGTCAAAAGAGCCCTCTTAGACAGCAGGTCAGCCTGAGTGTTCTGCTCCCTGTAGATATGAGAGAATGAAATTTTATGGAAGTTTTTGATCAACCTCCTGGTCTTCTTCAAATAAGGTGAGAGAATAATGATATTTATCCCATGTATGTTTTTGGCCCAGTCAAATACAACCCGAGAATTAACATATATATTAATATCATCCAAACCAAGTCGACTAGTGAACTAAAGGAGAATCCAAAGGGTGAGGAGCACCCCCTTGGTGTTGGAGCCAGGGCTACAACGTATCCAGAGTTTATAAAAACTGAACCCATCTATCCAAATAAGAGCACCAACCCCACATAACGCAGAGTCCCTTTGAGAGGACCCATCGAAAAGCACCATCAACCTGTTTGCGGGAGCCAGATCTTTCCAAACTCTAGAATAGGTTTTTAACGAGAAAACAATGTCATGTTCATGACAAAGTTCAAAGAAAGCAGACAAACTTTTCAAACTGATAGAGAGAGCAACTGGAAGAACATTTTCAAATATCCTTTTATTTCTACATTTCCAAATTTCCCATAAGATCAAACAAGGTAAGGACTTCCAGGAAGGAGCCTTGTTTTTCCAAGTGAGAAAACAGTCAGATAAGGAATCACCAGACCATTCAATGGAGCTTTTTAAAATGTGCCCAACGTTCAACCATACATAAATAGAGAAATTGCAGGAGACAAATAGATAAAAAATTGATTCTTCAGCCTGATCGCACATGAAATAAAGGTTTGGACCAATCATACCTTGATTTAAGATATTGTCCCAGGTTAGAAGTTGATTATCCAATTCAAGCCAACAAAAAATAAGGACCCTGCCAAGACCATATAGAGTGCCACCAATGTTGAATGTAAGAGATATCTTCTGTTAGCAACTGATAAGCTAATTTAGTTGTAATTTCACCAGAATATTTGTTGAAATACCATTTTAGGGCATCTATTCCATCATCCAAGAGAATGGAACCATTCTGAATCCCAATAATGTAATCAATCCATTTAGCACCCAAAGAACCACAACGACCCAATTGTGAAGCAGTTATCCACCCATGGGGAGAACCTATGTAGGTCGGAGACATAGAGATATGATACAGAGTGTAGAAGCCCTTATTGTGTAGTAAGTGTTACATTTTTAACATTAAGCTAGCATTATATTAGGATCTTTAACTAAGAGAACAACAAGCACAACAATCAAACACAAGAGACAATGAACACAATGTTTTTCCTTGGGGAAACCATAAATGGAGAAAACCCTGCAACTTCCTCAAAGATAGAATCAGTACCAAAAGTAAAACCCAAAATAGTAAGATGATCTCCCAATAGCAGTAACCTTCTTTCTTCCTTGCCCCAATTTCTTCCTCTTCCTCAGCTATGTGCTACAACTGAGTGTGAGTGAGTGGGTGATAAATAGAGAGGCTAGCTCTCTATTTATACTAATTCCCGACTTGACTAAACCCAACTAGGGCCGAATTCACTAGGTGAGTCTAACAACCCTAGTGCCCCGGAACTGCGGGGACTTTAACCCTTAGACAATAGGAGGGTTACCCACCTTGACTTGACATGACTTTTTTACATTATAGAAACTCCCGATAGGAACATCGAGGCATGACATGACTCAAGTACATTACAAATACATCCCGAAATAAACATCGGGTTACAATACATAAGAAATACAAGTGAATACATTTCGAATTTACAATTACATCAACACTCCCTCTTAACTAGGAAGGTATTCTCTTGACACAATTTATCAGCACAAGTCTTCTTCTCTGTATCATCTGGATCATCATTGAGTCCTCGTCATCTTCACCTTCAAGTCATATCTATCTTCAAGTAATATTCATCTTCAAGTCATATTCATCTGGATCTGGATCATCACTCAATTTGGATCATCATCACTGGATCTGGATCATCACTTGATCTGAATAATATCTGGAGCATCATCACTGGATCTGGATCATCCCTCGATCTGGATCATCATTGTTGGATCATCACGAGTGCTATCTCATGATTCTTCTCGTCATAGGAAGTTCTACAGAGCCAGCCCTTTTTCATGTTGGTTGTAGGCCTAGCCTCCATGTAGGTCTTCTTCCAGCACTTATATCTGACCCTAAGTCAGAATGCCCCACCCAGCACTTATATTTGATCATGTAGGAACCAATTCTATAATCATATCAGAAAGGCACGCCCAGCACTCACATCTGACCATGTGGGAACACCTCCCACAACCCTGTCAGAAAGGCCCAGCACTCACATCCGTCAACCAATGTCAAAAAGGCTCAACCCTTACAGTCAACATGTGAGGAACCAATCCTCCATGTCGAAAGGCTCTGCACTTACATTTGACAACCAATGTCAAAAAGGCTCAACACTTATATTCGACCATGCAAGGAACCAATCCTTCATGCCGAAATGGCTCTACACTTACATCCGACAACCAATGTCAGAAGGGCTCTGCACTCACATCTGATCTTGTAGGAACCAATCCTACAGTTACATCAGAATGTCCCTTAGTCCTAGACTGAGCTTTCCTGGTAACTAACTAGGTGCCTCCATTCCAAGAATGGAATTCAGCGCTTACTTCTGATCATGTAGGAACCAATCCTACAGTCACATCAGAATGGCTCAGCACTCACATCTGACATGGAAGGAACCAATCCTCTCACCATGACAGAATGGCTTAGCCCTTACATCTGACCATGGAAGGAACCAATCCTCTCACCATGTCAGAATGGCTCTAGTCTCATCATCTCCCCTTGGAGGGAACCTCTATCTAGAGAACACCAAGCTTCTCCCTGAAGTACTCAAACTTTACCCTGGCCAATGGCTTCATCAACACATCAGCTATCTGTTCATCCGTTGCAACATACTGGAGCTTCACTGCTCCTCTCTGCACCATATCCCTGATATAGTGATACTTGATCTCGATATGCTTCGACTTGTCATGGAACATCGGGTTCTCCAACAACTTCATGCGACTTTGTTTGTCACAATGTATACAAGTAGCATCCATCTGGAGATCAAATAAATCAGACAGTAGCTTCCTTAGCCATACTACCTCACAACTAGCTGAGCAAGATGCGACATACTCTGCTTCAACTATAATTAGTGCCACACAGGATTGCTTCCTGCTAAACCAGGAGATCACACCTGATCCCATACTGAAGCAACACCCCGAAGTGCTCTTCCTATCGATGGTACTTCCTGCCCAATCTGAAGCAACATAACCCTCCAGGTTAATCTTCTGATTCGCCTCATACTTGAGCCCATAGTCAATTGTACCCCTCGGGTACCTCAGAATATGATTTGCAGCAATCAAGTGAACATGTCTCGGATCTGTCAAGAACTGGCTCAAGATGTTCATAGCAAAGCAAATGTCTGGTCTCGTGTTCATCGTGTACATCAAGGACCTGATCATCTGACGATACATCGTAGCATCAACCGCTTCTAATGAAGCATCACTCAATAGCTTTAGGTTCGATGCCATAGGTGTGGTCATGGCCTTGCAGTCCATGATCCCAAACCTCTTCAGGATCTCTACTGCATACTTCCCTTCTCCGAGGGAGATTCCATCCGCATTCTGACACACCTCCATGCCTAGAAAATAATGCATCATACCCAAGTCCTTCATTTCAAACTCAACAGCAAGATTTCTCTCCGTATCAGAAATCAACCCATCCATACCTGTTACAAACAGATCATCTACATACAGTAGGAGCATCACTAGGTTGCCATCTTCAACCTTGTAGTAAAGGTTGGAATCTGCTTTACTCTTGGTAAAGCCCAAACTAGATAGAAAGCTGTCAATTTTGCCGTACCATGTCCTGGGTTCCTGTTTCAAACCGTACAGGGCTTTCTTCAATCTACACATATGAGACTCCTTGTCATGTGTCTCAAAACCGAGTGGCTGCTCTACATACACTTCCTCTTCCACTACACCATTCAAGAAAGCAGTCTTGACAACCATTTGGTGTATCTTCCATTTCATCACTGCAGCCAAAGAAAGTACTGATCTGATGGAAGTGTATCTGGCTACAGGTGCAAAGGTTTCTTCATGATCTATTCCTTCTTTCTGTGAGAAATCACGAGCCACGAATCTTGCCTTATATTTCTCTATGCTACCATCTACAACATGCTTGATCTTGTAGATCCATTTGGAAGTTACAACCGACTTCCCTTCTGGTCTTGGGACAACATCCCAAACATCGTTCTTCATGATCAATTGATATTCTTCGATCATAGCATCCTTCCATTCTTTTCGTTCTGCCGCTTCTTCATAATTGGAAGGTTCTTTATTTATAAAGTCACATAGTAAAGCTACATACCCAGAGCAGGATCTGGTTCTCTTTCTTTCTCTGTGATTCTCTTCTGGAGCCCCATATCTTTCTGCACCTTGGATAACTTCTCATACCCAAGCAGGTTTCCTCTTGTGAGGATTCTTCTCTTGAGGTGGATCTACAAGTTCTTCAAATTCTCGATCTTCTTCTTGAGTTTCTTCGTTCATGGTTGTATCATGAATTCTGGGTGCTTTTGCTTCTTCAGGTTCTTCAGCAGGTCTCTTTCTGGATTTGTTGTAAGCTGTGTCTTCATCAAATCTTACATCCCTGTTGATGTCGAACTTCTTGAATCCTGGGAAATATATTCGGTAAGCCTTCGAGCTTTCAGAGTATCCCACAAATATACCCTTCTTTCCTAAAGAATCTAATTTTGTTCTCTTCTCTTTTGGAATGTGTATGTACATTGGACAGCTGAATATTCTAAGATGGCTAACTTTTGGTTTCTTGCTGGAAAAGACTTCTTCAGGTGTCTTATTCTCGAGTACTCTATGTGGAGTATGGTTCTGTACATACACCGTTGTTCTGGCAGCTTCTGTCCATAGATGCATGGGAAGATCTTGATCATGAAGCATTGCTCTTGCAGCTTCCATGATAGTTCTATTCTTCCTTCCTGCAACCCCATTCTGTTGTGGATTATATGGAGTGGATAACTCCCTCTTAATCCCTTATTCTTTGCATAAGTCTTTGAATTCATTTGATGTGAATTCTCCACCATTATCTGATCGAAAGTTCTTGATCTTCTTTTCTGTGTGGTTCTCGATCAAGGCTTTGAATTCCTTGAATTTGCTGAAAACTTCATCTTTGTTCTTCATGAAGTAAATCCATGTCTTTCTAGAAAATTCATCAATGAAAGAAACATAGTATACATACACGCTTANGAAGTTTCCCCATGCTCTAAAAGTATAGATTTTTTAGTGTTTATAGATAACCCTGAGACTTTGCAAAACTCCATAATTAGAACATGGTAAGCTTGCCAATTTGTGGTANCTTGATGAAATTGGTCCGCATACATCGGAGTGGGTGATTTCCAAGATTCCTTTTGCCTTGCTCTCGCTACTTGGAAATGTCTTCTTTGTATTCTTTCCTTCCACACAT
>LPNX010929656.1:782603-798372 GCA_001517045.1 Pseudotsuga menziesii | reverse complement strand
TCTGAGTTTGGATGGATCCCTTCTTACAAGATTCTTTTTCTGATGAGAATGCTTACCTTGGTGATGATGATTTTCCCTTGTTCCTTTCCTAGAGTGTACTATGAGAGCTTGATCTTCACTTCCCATCTTTTCTTCTCGAGCTGCTATTAGAGATTCTTCTTGAGAACATTCTTCCCACAGTCTACTGAACTTGACTAACTTCTTCCTAGCATAGATTCCTTGGATGAAAGAATCCCATGACCTAGGGAGACCATTCAAGGTTGTCATCACAATTTCTGCATTCTCCACTTCTTCATCTACTGCTTCCAGCTGTTCTTTGATCTGAGAGACCCTTGTGAAGTATGACTGGATGGTCTCCTCATTCTGGATCTTTACATTCTTCAACTAGTCCCTTAGAGTCATCTTCTGGTTTATGTTCTTCCCTTCAAATAGTTTGGTTAGGGCATCAAACATAGCTTTAGGTGCCTTGAGGGAGGACACCTGTGGTATGAGATGATCCTTGATTGAATCAGCAATGATTCTCTTTGCCATAACCAATTTCTTCTTATGTAAGGCCTTGGCCTCATCTCCCTCTGGAACTGGAACCTCCTCACTAATATAGGAGTCCAACTCATTTTCTTCTAGAACCAGGGAGATCCTATACTTCCAGGCTTAGAAGTTATCAGCTCCCTCAAGCTTGTCATCAAGCTTGGTATGATGAGACATCTTAACTGAGAACCTCAAATGGAAATACAAAAGATTTAGATCTTACCAGGTCAAGATGTCGGATCTGGATTTGGAGCTGAAATTCTGCAGTGCTGGTTCAGGAGCAGATTAGGATTTTAATTTTCTGGAGTTCTGTCCAACAAAATGCTTTGATCTTGATCCCTAACTTCGATTTTGAGGAGGAGATCAATCCAAGCCTGGGCTCACTGAAAAATTCCACTTCTGTGAAAAGCCCTAATTTCCGACAGTAGTGTCGGGTCCAAAACTGAAAAACCTTAGAATTGGATTATGCTTCGACAGAAAGATGCGCCCTAGGGAGGAGAGTTATTCCAACCTTCTTTTGCTAAAAATATGTGGAGAGAGATCCACAAAGTAGGAAGCCCTAGTTCCCGCAACTGCACGGTGTCTTCTTCTCAGGTTAGCTCTGATACCATGTCAGATTTTTAACATTAAGCTAGCATTATATTAGGATCTTTAACTGAGAGAACAACAAGCACAACAATCAAACACAAGAGACAATGAACATAGTGTTTTTCCTTGGGGAAACCATAAATGGAGAAAACCCCGCAACTTCCTCAAAGATAGAATCAGTACCAAAAATAAAACCCAAAATAGTAAGATGATCTCCCGACAGCAGTAACCTTCTTTCTTCCTTGCCCCAGTGTCTTCCTCTTTTTCAGCTATGCGCTACAACTGAGTGTGAGTGAGTGTGTGATAAATAGAGAGGCTAGCTCTCTATTTATACTAATTCCCGACTTGACTAAATCCAACTAGGGCCGACTTCACTAGGTGAGTCTAACAACCCTAGTGCCTCGAAACTGCGGGGACTTAACCCTTAGACAATAGGAGGCTTACCCGCCTTGACTTGACATGACTTGTTTACATTATAGAAACTCCTGATAGGAACATCGAGGCATGACATGACTCAAGTACATTACAAATACATCCCAGAATAAACATTGGGTTACAATACATAAGAAATACAAGTGAATACATTCTGAAGTTACAATTACATCAACAGGAAGAATAATAATTATTCTCATAGCAAGAACTTCTTGGCCCCCCCAATAATAGGTTCCTCCCCCACCTGGATTGCTCTTCTGTTTTCGGTGACCCGAGCTAGCCAGGGCCCGCACACCCTAAATGCCTCCAATAGACCTGCCCAGAAATTTGAAATTCCTTTCCAGGGTTTTTTATAGCACCAGATCCATAATACTAAAGTGAGCTTCTTAAAGTATTTCACTTGAATTACACAGGTCCACAGACTACCACCAGTAATTTCCAGCCAAAGACTCCTAGCCCTTAATGCAAGAGAGAATTTATACATACTTTTCAAACCCTAGCNACTTGAATTACACAGGTCCACAGACTACCACCAGTAATTTCCAGCCAAAGACTCCTAGCCCTTAATGCAAGAGAGAATTTATACATACTTTTCAAACCCCAGCCACCTTTTAACACAGGTATAGCGATAACATCCCATTTCACTAAATGAAATTTTGACTTTTCTTGCTTACTTGACCAGATGAAGTCCATGATCATTTTTCTGGTTTCATTTATAAATGATCTCGGAATTTTGCTCAAGGAGAACCAAGAGACTGGTAGATTTACTAAAAAAAAACTTGTCAATATCATCCTCCCTCTGAGGGATAACCATTGCCAACACCAGTGTTTTATTCTTTTTATCAAATCTTTGCAATAACTGCAGCCAATCCCCAGCTCTGTAACTGATCAGTTTGATGTAGTACCTAAGATATTTGGTTCCCTCTACTAGGGAATGAACCTGAACCTGGAAAAGATCAATGATCTCACCCTTATCAACCGAAGTTTCCCCATGCTCTAAAAGTATAGATTTTTTAGTGTTTATAGATAACCCTGAGACTTTGCAAAACTCCATAATTAGAACATGGTAAGCTTGCCAATTTGTCGTAGATCCCGAACCGAAAATCATAATATCATCTACAAATAGTAGGTGAGAAATAGATAGGTTGCTGCTAATATTTATACCATTTATGATTCCTTCTGATTTTGCTTTGTTGATCAACCTGTTGAGTCCTTCGATAACTAAAAGGAAGAGTAATGGTGAGAGGGGACATCCCTGTCGAAGCCCCCTAGCAGTGGGAAAGAAATTTGTGGGGCAACCATTTACAAGAACAACATATAACACAGAAGTAACACACGCCATAATCCATTTCATAACTCTGTAACGAAGGCCAATTTGTATTAAGATAAGCCCGAGGAACCCCCACTGAACTCTGTCATATGCTTTGTTTAAATCCAACAGAAGGGCAAAATATTTCAAATTTCGAGTCTTGATACTATGGAAAACTTCCTGAGCCACCCCAATGGCTTCCAATATCTATCTTTTCTCCAAAAAACCAAATTGTTTAGCGGAGAGGCCTCTAGATAGAATAGGTTTAAGCATGTTTGCAATGATCTTCGATATGATTTTATATTACAAAGTTATAGAGAGAGATGAGATGAAAATCCCCCAATCCTCAGTGGCGGATTTTTTGGGAATCAAGGCTACAAAAGTGGAGTTTATTGCTCCAGATATCACCCCCCTTTCTTTGGATTCTTCCACAGCATTTAGCAAATCTAAACCCATCACATCAAAATAATCCAAAAATAGTTCCATGGTCCAACCATTCAGATCAAGACTTTTCAACATTACAGAGAACATAATGACCTCTTTTAGCTCTAGCATCGGACTAAGATGGAAGATCCCATCTCCCTCAACTTCCAAGAAGAGTCTAACAAAATCCTTTATCACTTTTATCTAATCCCTAACCGATATGCTACACTCCACCTTATAATAAGACTCAAAATGACTTTAAATTTTAGCCCCCCTTGTATACACTTCAAGCCATTTAAAATTCTATCTAATCATTTCGAGAACTAACGAGACAAAATCAGATATAACTCCAATAACAATGCAAAATGCATTGGACCCTCTGGCCTCTTTTTTCTCCTAGCTCATTTCCTGTAACAAGATGGTGGACCTTGCTATGCATCTTTCTAGTCCTACCTGGAGAAATGGGCGCTCGGGGGATGCTGGTATTAGTAAAAGGCTGGACAGGTTTCTGTTATCTGACTCTCTTCTCCCTTGCCTCTCTTACTATCAGACCTGGGCTACCCCCTCTGATGTATCTGATCACTACCCCATTTTCCTAGAATGGGGCCCGAAAATCAGTGCACAGTGCTAGCCCTTCAAGTTTAATAGAGCTTGGCTCTTGGAGGAGGATTTTGCTCATTTGGTTCTTTCCTCGTGGAAGGTGCCTCTGGATAAGGATGACTATTATCATATGGATGTACTCTCTTTGAAGTTGCGAAGACTTAAAGGCACTATAAAGGAATGGGAAAGGGTGAAGAACCATGAAAGGAAGCAGCAGATATTGGAAATAAATGAAGGTATATCAGAGATCTTACTGGAAGATTCTAGTATTATATCGGCCTCTAACGCTAAAAAGCCGAAAATCCTTCAGGAAAGGAAGGGTAAATATTGGGCTCATGAGATTACTACTCAGAGACTGAAGAGTAGAGTACAGTGGATAAAGGAGGGGGATGCAAATACGAGTTTTTTTCACTCTTTTGCTTCTGCTAGAAGAAACACAAATGCTATTTGGTCTCTTAAGGATCAAAATGGATTATCTGTTTCTGAGGACCTGGCACTTAAGCAGCTTGGTAAACAACACTTTAGTGACCGTTTTGGTGATGACAAGTCTAAAAATAATGCTGATCAACTTAAAGTTATTATTCTTTTCCCGCGCATGACTATTGATGATGATATTGATAGTTTCTTAAGCCCATATCGGCCCAATAAGTTGAAGCTGTACTTAAGGGGTTCAAAAAGGATAAGAGCCCGGGACCTGATGGGTGGCCTGTTGAGTTTTTTCTGGCTCTTTTTGATCTGGTGGGAAGGGATTTGGTGCTAGCTGTGGAGCAGGCCAGATTACTTGGTAAAGTTACCGGTGCCCTTAACTCTACTTTTTTGACCCTGATTCCTAAATGTGAAAAGCCCCTGACTTTTGCGGACTTTCGACCTATTTCCTTATGTAACCTGGTCTACAAGGTTATATCAAAGCTTGCTGCCATTAGACTGAAGCCTATCCTTAACCGTTCGCTTTATGCCCATCAATTTGGTTTTCTTAAGGATAGACAGATTACTGAACCTGTGGGTATTACCCAGGAATTATTACACTCTATCAAAACGATGAATTCAAATGTTTTGGTCTTAAAATTGGACCTGGTTAAAGCTTTTGATAGAGTCAATTGGACCTGGTTAAAGCTTTTGATAGAGTCAACTGGACCTTTATTAGACTTCTGCTCATTCAGATTGGTATACCCCTGTTGGGTGTTAATTGGATTATGGGTTGTATCTCTAGCTCCTATTTTGTTGTGTTAGTTAATGGTTCTCCCTCGGAATTTTTTCCTGCTTCAAGGGGGCTATGTCAAGGCTGTCCTTTGTCTCTCCTTTTATTCATCTTGATTATGGAGAGTCTCAGTCATATTATTTTGGATGCTCAACACAAAGGGCATATTAAGGGCTTTCAGTACTCTCCTCTTCTATCTATTACACACTTGTTATTTGTGGATGATGTTATTTTAATTGGTGCTGGTAATGTTGAAGAATGGAATGCATATAAAGATGCCCTTGACTTATTTTGCTCAGCCTCGGGAATGACTGTTAGCATTGAAAAATCCTCTTTTCTCTATCAGAATGTGGATGCTGATATCAGAAATAAGATTGTTGAGTTCTTCCCATTCATGATGGGCCCTATTACTATGGGCTTTAAGTATTTGGGCTATCGGCTTAAACCATTGGGGTACCATACTTCAGATTGGAGATGGATGATTGATTTGTTTGAAAAAAAAATCAAAAATTGGACCTACAGGTATCTATCACTTGGTGACAGGGTGGTCCTCATTAAAGCTGTGCTTATTGGGTTGGTGGTCTATTGGTTTGCATTGGCTAGATGTCCTAAATCTTTTCTGAATGTTCTATGCAAAACTATCTTCTCCTTTCTCTGGGGCTCCTCTGATGGCCACCAGAAACCACATTTGGCTAGCTGGGAAACTCTTTCCCTACCTATTGAATTTGGTGGTTGGGATATTAAGAACCTTGAATGGTTTGGTATCTCTTTGAGATTAAAAATCATGTGGCAGCTTCTTACTGGTACAGGTATCTGGAGCAGAATCATTGCCCATAAATACTTAAATAACAGACCCTTAGAAGACTGGATACGAGCCCGGATTTTCTGTGTTAATGGTACCTCGTACTTTTGGAATGGGTTTATAAGGATATTTGAGTGGATTACCAAATGGGATGGAGGGTGGGGAATGGATTAAAGATCAAGGTGGGGGTTGACCCTATTGCTGGGCTAAACTCGCTGCATCTACTATCTGTGGATCTCATAGATTATCTTAATGATCTGGGGATCTCTTTCCTTGCTCAGGCGCAAAATTTGGATGTTTGTAGTTCTGATGGTCCCACATGGTACTCTGCTACTGATCTGCTTTTGGGTGGTGACTGGGCTGCACAATGGTGTTCTTATGTTAAAGGCCTGACTCATGGGGGTATTAGGATTGGGAATGCTGAGGATAAACTGCTTTGGATGTTTAATGAACAGCAGAGATCGGTGACTGCCAAAAAAGCTTATGACCTTATTGTTTCAAATTATAGAACTATCATGGAGAATAATATCATATTGAAGATTTGGCACTTTAATATTCCCCACAAGATTAAGTGTTTTATCTGGCTCATGTGTAATAAAAAAATCAACACCTGGGATACCCTATACATGAAAGGCTAGGACGGTCCAAATAGGTGTTGTCTTTGTTTGGAGGAAGCTGAATCTGTAGACCATCTTTTTGTTGGCTGTCTATTTTGGAAGAAGTTGATCTTGGGACTTAACAGTTTGTTTAATATGAATATCCTTTGGAATGCCCCTACCTTCATGGAAAATCTCTCCAACTGGGTTTCAAAGGATGGAGCCTTACGGTATATGCCCCTTTTTCTTACTTGGAATATTTGGAAGGCTAGGAATTACTTGTTATTTGAAGACCGACCTCCCTTGATAGCTGGCCTCTTACATGTTATCAATGATGAGGTGAATACTTACAAACCTGTTATGAAGCACATGAATAAATTCCGGAACATAGGGAAGCCTCCTGTTTCTAATTACCCCAGTATCTTTTTCGATGGAGCTACTGCCAAAAGTATTGGTGGAGCAGGTTTTTGTATTTGGCTGAATGATAATCATTTGTTTGACTTTAAACTTGGTTGCGGGAGCAGCACGAACACTAGAGCAGAACTCTTAGCTCTCTAGGCATCATTACGGGTCGCCAACGATATTGGGTTGCCTTACCTACATATCTTTGGCGACTCCTCTGTGATTATAAACTGGGCAAAAAAGGAATCCACCCTGGACATGGTGAATCTTGAGGCTTGGTGCTACAACACCAAATTTCTTATGTCCTCCTTTACCTGGGTGGATTTCAATCATGTCTATAGGGAACATAACAAGAGGGCATACATCTTATCCAAGGAGGGATTGCACTTGGCTCTAGGCCATCTCTTACTTACTGAATCATATGATGATGAGATTATCGGGGAAGACTCATTACAGCTATTTTAGAATATGCTCATTCTATTTCAGTTTTTATCTCATGGATTCTTTGAGCTATATCAGGTTTTGTTGAGCAGCTATTACAGGATATACAAGAATCACTCCCTGCTTGGAAAAGGTATCTGGGCTCTTGTTATATTCCTTAGGGACATTTTTTACTGATATTATCATTGCTCACTTATGAGAGGATTATTGTGGTATTTGATACCCAGGTGCTTTGTGTACTCCTGGTATTCACTGCTGCTTTTTTATTTTCCTTTTTAGATTATATATGGAGTCTGTATACTGACTGTTGATGTACAAAGTTCTTTTGATTCTATGAATACCAAGGAACTAATTTTTTTGACTGACAAAAACATAAATAAAAGATTTGAAACCCACAATAAATATACTTGTCTACCATGCCGCTAAACAATAGTGATAATATCTCGAATAGAAAACAAAGACTTATCCATCAAGTACTTTTCAAATATCATAACGTCAACTGCATGCTACACATAAAAGTAAAATGACATATTCAACTTATCAAAAGGATTAAGAAAATTACAAAATTACTCTACACCGTGAAAATGAAAATAAAATAAAATAAGGAAAAGTATTTTATACAACTCTCCTTTTACTAGCATCCATTTTATTTTATATATTTATTTGCCTTGACGTAACTCATACGTTACTTTGATGACAAATAAAATTTGCAATTCAAAAGAAGGCCGTAATGAATCATAATTAATTTATTTGTTGTACGATTATTAAAAGCTTGAAAAAAAATGTTAAATTCAATATATTTAATATAGTTTAGGTGGGCATGTCAATTAAGTAATTCAAGTTCCATTTTGGTACATGTGCATTTTTTATACGCTAATAGTCAATTGGTGTTTACAAAGTCTCAACAATTTTATTTTCAATATTGAGAAAGGAATAATATATATTATACTAAAAAGAAATTAAATTTGGAAAGGAATAATATATTTTAATAAAAAAATAATAATTACTTATTAAGAATATTTGATTTTCTTTTAAAAAGGTAGATTTGAATTCAAAAATCAAAATAAGTAAAATGGTTATATAGAAAAAAAACTCTTATTTTTTTATATAAGAAAAGTTATACTTTTAACTATCAAAAGTCATCCACGGATATAAAGTAGTCCCGCATCAAAGTAAAGCAGATAAAAGACAAGAGCCAAGAAACCAGAACCGAGAATAAACAAGCCACCAAGGCAGAGCTCGAAGTCCAAAAAAGTACAACCACCGAAACAAAGAGTGCCCAAATCGTCAAACAAGCAAGGAGACAAGTCAACCAAAACGAATAGTTAATAAAGACCTAAGCGGTCCTCAAAGACTATGGAACCACCACGCCAAAATTCCAGAAAGATGGTGCCCTCAAGAGAATCCAGTCTCATACGAGATAGAGCATCCGTCGAATGGTTGAACTCATGAAAGACATGTGCAAGAGAGATATGAAGGGATACATTAAGCATGGATCTCACTTCTAGCAACCATGACCGAAGGTGCAAAGAATTAATATCAACCTACTCATTTGCCTAGTTAATAATAATATAAGAGTCCTAAACAATATGTTGTAATATGTAGTCTCGAATCTTAGCAAAGGAAAAAACCTGATGCAAACAAAGATATCCCATACATTAAGTTAACATTTAACTACACTATAATATTAAATTAAATTATTAATAAATTTAAACTTAATTATAGTAAATATTTATTATTTTAATTACATCGCAAGGCATTTGTCTAAATGGGATCTACTCCCCTAATTTGTCTTTTTTTCCATTGTTAGTTGTCTGATCTATTAGTCGACAATCGAGATATGTTGGTTCGTTGATTCATAAATTGTTTATATGGGATATATTCGAAGCGCGCGATTTATGAAGATTCTCTTATACTTTCATCAAATCCCATGGACAACTAACCTTAAGGGTCACTAGTTCAAAACTTGGAATGGAAAGCAAATGGAGATCGTCTATTGATTTGCCATACCCTCGAAATTGTCAGTCCAATCATATTTACAGCCAAGAGAACTTTGGTAATTTTTTTTAAAAGATAAACAACTATGAAGATTTCCTTATGCTTTCATCCAATCCCATTGAGAACTGACCTCAACCTCTCCCGAGGTCACTGGTTCGAAACCTGGCAACCACGTCTATTGATTTTTCAAAACCTGGAAAGCACATGGAGATCAGCCATCGATTCATGTTCAACGACGATTGAGAACATATATACGAATTATGCAACCAACAACCTTACCTTAGCTTATGTTGCATTGAATTCTAGCCACCTTGTATTGCATTCAATTGTAATTGCCAGCTACCAACTGAGGCGGTGTGAGGCCATTAGACCCAAAGCTCCAAGCCACAGCCTCCGCCTTCTTCATCTCTTGCCTCCCCGTGCAATGAAACATTTTTTTTTTGCACCGCAAGGTGCATTTGCTTATTAGTAATTACATCCTCCTGAAACTCTATAAGGAATGCATTCCCATTCAACCTTTGATTATATGTAAGTATATTAAATGATTTTGCTAGAGAATTTACATTTGTAAAGGTGCCCTTTTTTGGGTGGATAGGAATGAATGGTACATTTTAGGGTTTGTTGTGTAAATTTGATATTCACCACCAAATATTTAGGGTGAGAAGTTTAGAGTTGTATTTAATTAATTATCATTTTATTTAATTGATTTTTTATTTTATTTTGAACTTTAAAGTTTATTGAGTGTATAAGTATTTTTTTGTTTTAAATTATAATATTTTTTTAAAGTAGAAAAAAGACTATAACTTGGTATTCAGTAAACCAAAGTTATAATTGCAAAGCATGAGAGATCATTCTAGCTATATGTGTAAGAGGTAAAGAGCCAAAATTGCTAGAGAGTCCAAGAAGATCAAGTCATGGCTACAAAAAACTATATCCCAAAGTAAACAGCCAAGCTCCTACAGAGGTATAGAAACGACACATTTTCATAGTCTCATAGACAAAAATTGGATACAGGGGGGCTATAACGACCAATCAGTAAGCCTTGAAAGAGCCTTCATCATTTTTTACAAACTCTTCAAACTCTTCAAAATGAAGGATACCCTCTTCTGCTCCCACATCTCTTTTCGAAAGTTGGTCTGCTTGGATGTTGAAGCACATGTAGACATGAAAGAAAGATAACTGAGAAAAATATAACATTAGACTTTTGAGTCTTTCACCCCATTGTTTTAATATAGTGACATGAAGAGAGCCTTTTTCATTAGCCCAGTCTACAAATGATTTTTGAGTACCCATATATCTACAACAAGTTGAAATTCTTCGAGTGAGCAAATAGTAGCAACCCCCACAAGGCCAATAACTTTGTGTGGCTATTAGAACCCATCCCACAACCCATACAAAGTAGGAATAGGGACTTATCAGATACTTTAATGACCATCCCACAACCACATTGCCCAGCTATAGCAACACCATAAAAAACAAGTATGCCTTCAGTAGGAAAGGTAGTTTCTTTGTCTACTTTCCTAATCTTCCTATCCCACTCCTTGTGAAATCCACTATAAATCCCTATAAATTTAATATTGGCTCTCTATACTTGAGACAACACATTTTCAAAAACACAAAGGTTACGAGATTTCCAAATTCCCCAACACGCAAAGGAGAGGAGCTCCTTGTGTGAAGGATGATGAAGAACCCACCTTCTCAAGTTTTCCTCAAATGATTTTTCCTTCCAATCATCATAAATGTGAAGTGTTGTGAGAACCTCAACCCATGCAGAGCAAGATAAACTAGATTCAACAAAAAGGTGGTTTACATATTCAAAACCATTTTTGCATAAAAATGTTTGGGCCAACAATACCTATAGTATTCAGGTTGTCCCAAGTCAATATTATATTCTCCAAACATAGCCATATAAAACACTTGATTTTTGATGGCATATTCCATCTCCACAATTTCTTGCTTGATCATTTCTCTGCAGGGTTAGAAGAGGCAGAAGTAATAGCTTCAAAAGTAAGACCATGCAATCATTTTCCTCTAAAATTCTAATGCCCAGATGATTAAGTCATGAGACAAATTGTGTCCATTCCACAACTAGATCCTCAGATAATCCCAAATCACCTACATATAACCGCTAGTAGGAAGATCCTAGTCTCTCATTCCTAGCTTGAGCTAACTTGTAAACTCCTTTTTCATTTAACTACTCAATAAGAGATTGTGATAGGAGATACCTTTGTGGAAAAACTTGATGTTAGAATCCCCCTGATGAAGCTAGATAGCTCTACTTTTTAGTCGCCAAGTTTTTGACCAAGGACTGGGAAGGATGGTGTCTCCAGAGACTTGAAAGGTTTTTTTTGTCTTATATATATATATATTGTAACGATGAAAATTGACAATTTTTATAAATTTGTTCATTTAATTAATGGATAAAATTTATGAAGGCTCTAGTGACACCAACTACCCTACTTCCTCTTAATTACTCAAATGGATTATTTTTCTTTCTAGATTTGAATCAACCAATTTGTGTTTCCTATTCATTCCCTAAAAATGAAACTTCAAATATGAATTTTATCATCATATTTGTGCCCCACAAATAAAGGGTCGCGTATATGAATTTGACGTATATCTAGGTTATCACCTTAAATAAGATTATTGTTTTATTTATAATAGCACACCCTTCATTATCAAGGGCTCAACAACTCAAATGGTAGGGAGGTATGTTTCAACTCTCCTTACATAGGTTCAAATTCCCAATGAGACATAGGTCTGTTGTGACAAGGCTAAAAGAGTATGTACCCCTCTTGAGTGGGACCCCCATTTGATTGTGTCTCCCGATGTCTCGATCCTTGCTATGTCATAGGTTTCCTACTAGACACTGACTTCCAGGTTGCTAGCACTGGCTTAGTGTTTTATGTTGGTAGGTAACTGGATTTGAACTTGGGACTTACTTTGGTAATCTTGGCAAGTTACCAATTATCATAGATCTAAAAAGAAAAAATAACACACCCCTCACTACCATAGTCATATTTATAAAGATTTTTTTATATAGATGCGACTTTTTAAGAAGTGATTGATCATATGAAACATCAATTATGCTCTTTTTGTATTCATTGACCTATTTGTTTTTAAATTGGTAAAACTTAGAGCTCCAGTATAACAATCTATTTAATAGAGATACACACACATTTTAAATATGTAAGTTTTTATTTATTAGACATCCACATTTTTATATTGTAAGATATTTTTCCTTTGTGAAGTGTATACATTGATGCACTTCTAGAAGTTTCCCTATACATTTAGATCCATTATATGACCATTGAAATGCTTTGAACCACTCATCTAAATATGTATTGGTTTTAGGTATATATTGAATGATGCATTTTATTTATTGTGGCTCGTATATTTTCTTCTCTAATGAGCTATATATCCCATGCAATATTGCATGGACAACACTGATGAGATTAAGCTAGTGTTATATGACAACGGTTCTAACACCATGAAGGTTGACATCATGAGTGACTATGCATTGAGGGTGGTATTCTTGTACATCATAGGAAAACCACACCACATGGGATTGGTGGTGGGGCTTGGGTAGAAGGAAGCTTATGTGCACATTGAGTTGTAGTCCAAGCATGGTATCCTCAATCTTAAATATCCAATTGATCATGACATTGTCTCCGACTAGGATGACATGGAGAATATATGTTACCGAGCCTTAAATAATGAGCTACACATTTCCCTTTAGGAGCACTCATTTCTACCGATAAAGCCCATACTAAACCCTAAGGCCAATTGTGAGAAGATGATAGAGATAATGTTTGATACCTTTAATGTCTTGTTCATAGTTATCAACACCTATGTGGTGCTCTCACTCTATACCAATGAACAAGAAACATGTAGTTGCACTGTGGTTGATTAGGGTGACATACTCTTATATGTCATGTGCTTCTATGTGGCCTAAACATTACTTCATGCTATTTTCTGCTTGGATTTGGTGGTTTGTGACTTGATGACGGTGTTGGTAAAGATCATGATAGGGTGTTGTTATTCCCTCATGAAAACAACGGAGTGGGAATTCATACAATAGGAAGGAGAAACTAGGCCACATGGAGGATAGTCACTTGATTAATGTCGATAGGTTCCATTGCCTAGGGTCTTGTTTTGGGGATATAACGATGATTTAAAAGTGAGGCCTTTATTTAGGGAATTCAATCATTCACAAGATGACCCTACCAAGAACTAGTGTGGCCTTGACCCCTCTTTTTCACATGTCATTGTAAAATAAACATTTGAATATTATTAATTCCTAATGGGAGAAAACCAGTGGGCTAACACAAATGTTAAAGATTTTCTCAAAATCATCTAACATGCATTGATTATAATCCATTACACCACTAAAAACAATTGCTATCAACATAACTTTTAAATTATAAGGAAAACAAATTAAAACTAGTTAATTTATCTTTAAATATTTGAGGATGTAGATTTTCATAGTTCATTGTGCTAAAAGGAGAGGTACATCTACATCCTAGCATGATAGAGATGTTGCCATGTTTACCACATGGGTAACACTTACATGTCATCTTCAAAAAATACATAATACTTACATCAAATAATAATAGTATATGTTAGGCCCCTAGGGGTGTAGACCAAGTAGTGATAGAGTGTATTGTTAAGGCACTCCTTGCAACTTCACAGGTTCAAACCTCTTCTAGCTCGTGCTCCATGTTGGGGTGCTATGTAGGTGCACCTAGGGGTATAGTGGCAGCTTACATAAATTGATTTCGTGTCATGCGAGTATGAACCCCACCTAAATTGTCAATTCCCTTAGTAAATTTATTATTATTATTATATGTTAGATAAAAACATAAATAGAAAACATAATTCTATAAATGAAGGAGAGAGATTTGATATGCACACCTAATACAAAAATTGCTATATAGGGAGATAAAAACAGGGATCGAGGTTTACACATAAATAGAAATGATATAGATATTATATTTACAAAGAAATATTGTTATTGCTCTCTTCGTTTGCTCATAGATCCATCCTAGATGATTAAAAAAATTACACTTGAAGAGATTTGATCCCTCTTAATGCTTGATAAATCCAGAGTTAAGGTGGATCTACGTTGGTCATAATTCTCATGTAAGTTTGGAAATAGTAAACCATGATAAAATCTAGAAATGTTCTCTAAATTGTCCTTTAAATATCTTTAAAGAAAATAAAAATAAAATAGAAGAAGGTTAAACATTCTATGATTCAACATTTTTCGGTTTTAAATATGGTAAGGCAATCTTTGTGAAAATTGCAATTTTGATAGGATAAGATCGTTTTTTTAATTGTAAAAATGGCTTATCACCATCAAATACCCCTATCGCAAGCACACTGTGCAAAGTTAGCATCTGATATTTGTGATTCCATCAATCCATAATTACTTTTACTAGATTTTAGGCCAAAAATATTAATATCACCTCCCATTATTTTATATAACAAAAAAAATCATTTCAAAAAATAAAAGTAATCAAACCTATAACCTACCCAACTTCAAAAGATCTCACATTTAGCTTTTAACCACTTAAATTAACCCTCAAATTTACCCTACCTCATACAACATACACACCAAAAATTTATTATAACGCGTTACTTTCTAATATTTTTTCTTTTATCAAAGTGGGTGGGTAGCCACGCCGTTAAGGTTACGAATGAGATATCAAATAGTAAAAAGTATATCATGTAATTTAAACAATCTTGAAAATGCAAGTTCAACGATGGCGTGCAACTCTAATTCTATTTAATTGCTTAAAAAAGGAAGACTCCATTATAGGTTTAGGATTGGAAATTCTATTGTCTCGAAATGACCATATTATGTTGTCACCATAAACAACCCACACATGACCTCTTAACCACACTTTCCATAACATGTTGGAAAATATAAGACATCTAGATACATTTACCAATTCCTAACATACCTTTTTTTTGGGTTATTTAAGTTTTTAAATATGTTTTTTGATGTTACGCTTATTATTATTTTAATGTATTTTATCGTTTTGTATATAATAGTGTAATAAATTTGATTATAAAAACATATTTTAGGTTGAATTTTTATTTTGTATTATACTTTATATATAATTATGTATAAAATTAATGTATTGTAATTATAAAATAAATATGGTTTATAAATTATTGTTTATACTTTATTAATTAGGTTTTAAGTGATTGTGGGATGGATGTTATCTTAGACCCTATTTATGTTCTATTCTCCTAAGTGATATATTAAGCACGTATATTTTTGTAATAGATTCGAACCTTGATATTAGTTTGCAATATTTATATTAAACAAGTGGAATAAGCAACAAAGTTGCTTAGTACCTGCCTCCTAAGAAGAGATTGAAAATATATAGCAATAGGTTAATTTTGCTATAAAAATATATGATAAAACAAATATAATTATAATT